>JAUIMW010000983.1:0-14113 GCA_033557785.1 Enochrus cinctus
CCCCCCCCCCCCCCCCCCCCCCCCCACAAGGCTATATCGACTCCTATTTCGTATCCAGTAAATATTTTTGTTCGTTGAAATGTGTCATTTCTCATTTGGATACAGCAGTCAAAGAGCTTATTTTCCTCACTAATGCTGTTTACTGTGAATTAAATTAAAAAAGATTAGGAAAAAAAACTTTTACCCCAATCTCCTGACATTTATTTAAACGTTCTTAATACATATTAAATCACCATCATTACTGTGTGTTGTATATTACCGAAATATGTGCATTGCCATTTCAAAAAAAAAGATAGGATAGCATAAGCACTTTTTACCAAATATCCCGAATATTTTCTGCTATAAATTACAAGTGTCTTCTTCTTCTTATTTTTACATTTGTGGTCGCGGTCGTGTCCAACACATGAGAACAGAGATTATATTATTATTCCAAGAATAAAGACTTCTACATACTTCTACAGCATCGTAGTCTTGATTTTATAACCCTTAGCCTTAGACGATTTCAAAAATATTTTCACAGTTTTCACAATTATTACGAAACTGTTATAAATTTTTCTTCGGTACCATTTTATTGAAAATTAATTGACCTAAGCTTAAGGCTCTTTATAATTTTATTAAATTTCTTCTTATAAGAGTTATTGTGCATACTATACATGTTGCACTTAACACTAAGTCTTTATTACTATTTTTTTTTTTAATTTAAAGAATCTCATGGTTCTATGATTTAAGAGCTGCTGATACCAAATACATAATAAGAACGAAAACTTTAAGGCAGCAGGTCAATGCATTCCCATTAAAATCAATGAGACTTCATGATATTTGACATTTAAGCGCACCCTTAAACTGTCTTCGTATCTAAGATAAATTTCTTTTGAATTGTGTTTGTGGTGTATTTCAGTATTGGAATAAGCCAGATTACCATATAATAAAACATTCAAGAATAATCAAAAAGATATATAACAAATTACCATTTTGAAGTTATTCTATACGTGGTACAATAAACAAATTGGTTAATCTTCTTAATACTTGAATCGAGTGATGAGTCAATAAAATATGCAGATGCCTTTTAAAATTATAAAAATCCGCATAATTGACAATTTATTTTAAGTGTGAAATTTTGAGCATTATTGTAAATATAGTAATCATGTAATTCTTTTTAAAGTATAGCTCATTTTCATTATTAAGGATTAACATTAAAAAAATCTAAACATTTATTATTAAATTTTTATAATTTAATACACTTTTGTTAATATTAATGACCTAATTCACAAATAAAGTAATCAAAAATAACTTACAAAAATTTTGTTTTATGTTACAGATAAAAATGAAGTGTGTGTTACCAGTGCAACTGGTGCTAGTGATGGCATACCTCACTACAAGTTCATCTTTACCTCAAACAACACCCAGGTACTTAGGAAAAATTAGACAAGTAGATAATTTAACAGTTGTATATCCTACTAATTATGGTAATATAAAACTTGAAACTCATGATACTGCTAATACTAGAAATATAATTAGTAAAAGCTTAGTGCTAAACTTTTCGAATAACAATAATATTAGTGATGAAAATAGTTATATTGGCGTAAATGATGTACATAATTCCAATAGTAATTATGGTGATACTCTAAATGAAGAGGTAGAAGGTAGAAAAATTGCAAAAGATAGTATTTTAATACAAAATTTTGTAACTCAAGCAGTTGGACATTTAAGTTTAAATAGTACCGATGTTGCACGAAAAAAACAAAACAAATATAGTTCTAAAATAACAACGCCTGTTACAAGATTTAAAAATGATGTTAACAAATCCAAGTCAACAACAATCAAACCAAAGCGTAAAATAATAAGAACAACACAAAAAATAAAATTAAAGGATAAAGGTACGACAAGAAAATCAATTAAGAAAGATTATGTACTTACAACACAGCGCACAACAAAAAAACCAACAAGAAAGAGGCCAACGCCTACAAAGAAAAGTAAACCTAAGCCAGTCATTCACAAAATTGTAAGTAAATGGTCTGAGAAACCAATACTCACAGAAATTAAACAATCTTGGTATGAACACGGAGTAGATATTCCAAATCCAAACCCAGAAATTTCTAGTCCTTCTTCTCAATTTATTGAAATCAATAACATCCTTCCAGAAGGATCTATAGAATCATCTTCCGAAAGTATATCTTCATCTACTATAAGTTACGATGATCCCGGTATTCAAATACCTAGTCCAATCCCTGAAATAACAACCTATTCACCTGAAAATTCATTAGGAAATGGAATCCCTGTAAATTTAATTAATCCCAATCAACAAGACATCCAATATACTGGAATATCTCCTGAAATTACATCACATTCTCCCGAGTATTCAATTTCTGGTGAACCTTCCACTTATTTAGATGATATTTCTGATCAAAATAATGTAATTAAATTGCCTCATTCAACAGAATCAATTTTATTAGAAAATGACGTCATTAAATTACCTAATATTTCACCAGACCTCAGCGCGTATGGCCCTCAACTATCTTTGGGAAATTTTCCCACCAAATCAGGATACTCTGCCTCAAGTGCTGAAAATATTCTTACTCAAAGTATAGCAGGAATTCCTTTGAATCAAGTTGCCTTGGCCATTAATCCCAATGGTACTCCTGGAGGCTATAATCCTGATTGTCCAACAGTTCATGTTTTAAGCAATGTCAATTCTCCTCTAGCAAAAGAAGGTTGTGCCGACTTAAATATTGTAATAAATTCCCACATTCACCAAAATATGGTAACTGAAAGACAGCCAGTGCCACCTATTTCTACAAATGATGCTGAAGTTGTGGAAGCTGCTTATGACGATTCAATTGAAGCTGATCCTGTAGCCGAAGAAGCTTTAGCAGCTGAGCCTGTAGCTGCCGCTTCTCCAGTTGAAGCAGCTTCTCCTGTTCAAGCAGCTCCAGTACATGGAGGGGGTGATGAAGAAGATGATTGGCCTTTTGGTCATGGACTACCTAAGTTACCAGATCTTAAAACTTTGTTAGAAGCAGGAAAAATTCTCTGGTATGTGGTTATGGCTATGTGGAATGTCGTGAAGTTCTTTTTGAACCCTCTTTTCTTTATCATACCTGTTGTACTAGTTTTTGCCTTTGCTTTCTTTTTAGTTATATCTTTGTTCCCGTGGTGGATTCCTCTTTTAGTATTTGCAGGAGTCAGTGGCAGGAATAAAAATGAGGGAGGTGTTTTGCATTATAAACATGTACATCCTCCAATGTATCATAATGACGGATGGTTCTTTAATCATAATACAAAAAGTTGGGTGAATTTAGCGGATTATCTTCTCAAAAAAGGACATCAGCATTTAACTCATCTCAATAAGGTACCACATGAAATTGAAATGTATCCGCAGCAATATGAAGATGAAAATAGTTATTCTAGGTATTGGAAAATAAGAAAAAAGAGGAAGTAGTTTTAACTGCCGTAAACGTATCATGTGCTTTCAGATGATAGTGCAACTTAAATAGAAATTTAAGTTGTTAATATATGTAAATATAAATTATTCATTTTAATAATAATTAAAAGTTGCGCTATTGTCGTTAAGCATTGGATTGTATTCATTTTTATTTGATTTAGTCTCAAATAAAAATTGATCAAGAAAATTTCTCTAGCACCAATTATTTTGTATAAAATATTTTATTTCTCTATGGTTGTGGAGTTTTTTTTTTGTTGAGTGGGGCATTTCGATTTGATAAGATATTCTTTTCAATAAGCGGTATTATTTTTAAATCAAAATATTTTTGAATGATTTTTAATAGCAGTATCATGGAGTTAAATTATTTTTAATCATTATTATTAATTTTATTGTTAAGTATTTATTGCAATTATTTATTGATCTAGGTTATAGTTTCTTTGAGATTATGAACGGCCATATTTTCAAAATTTGTTTGTATGTTTCTTCTTTATAAATCAAATAAATAAATAATCTAAAAAAATTGTTTTCTTTAGTACCTCTATTTTTATGTATAATGTATATGTGTATTTTTTTAATTTGATCCAATTTTTGCAGGTATATGAAACTCATTATCCTTAAGATAAGAATTTATTAAATTTACATTAGTTTTGACTACTTTTTAAACACAGTCGCTAGAGCACAGGGTGTTTATGATTTTTTAACATATCAATAACATTATAGTGATGTATAGTCCATACAATGTCTTTAGAAGTGTAGCACAAATAATACCAATAATAACATACAATTGTTAGCGCAAAGCTAACATAATTAATTTTTCTTTAATGGAAGTAACATCACAACTCTAAAGATCCACAGTATGGACTATAATTACCATCAGAGTTGATTATGATTATTATCTTATGTTTGTTTGATTCCAGTATAAACTAATCTATTAGTCTTATTATAAAATAGATACATAATTAACATGAAGTAATTGCTTGATAAGTGAACACATCAGTATTTATTTTATCATGAAAAATGCGTGAACCACAGCAGCAACTGCTAAATTTAAATTTTTTTTAAAGATATAAATTTTAATAATAAAGTCTCTAAGACACTTTTTGACATTTAAATGAATTTTAGTCTCTTAGCATAATATTCTTTAACTCTTATGCCATATATTTACAGTTTTATTACATCGGTAGACAACAAATCACTCTATTAATATATTTATAAAAGAGTTTGTTTGTATAAATGGTAGTCAAAAAATAACAAATATGTAAAGTGCGATAATTACAAAGTTTCGATATGAAATACTGAAATTATTCGACATTGCACTGATATTTCATTACAGTTTAATAGTCATATCTAAGACATGGGCATATCGATTTGTTTTCTTCTAGACACATAAAGATTATATTTTTTTAATATATGCCCAATGTTTATTTGAATATTGTTTGGAAATAGGCCCACCATTTAAATTTTTTTAAAATTACCAAGCAATGATGGGACATGCAACACTGAAGGACCCCAAAAAAGTAGAATATAGTCTTTTTTAATATTAGGCTCTACGCTGACAAAAATGTAAATATTAATTTAGGAAACTAAATACTGGTATGAGGAACATTGTATATTAAGTAAAGCCTTTCAGAATAAAATACTAAAGGACTGTATGCCTCGAATGCTCAATACTATGGATATCAAAATTTAAAAAAGTATAGAGAATTTTAGGTATAGGACTAACAAAACAGTATGATGCGTAGATTTTTATTCCTTTAGAATTAAATAATATTAATTAATATAGCTAAAATATTTCATTTAATACACTTTTGGTAAGTATATAAAAATGTATTACAGAACCAGTGAAAAAAGACTATGTTATAATTGACAATTAAATATATTCTAGCCAATTTTAATACTGCAGTTTCTTAAGACTGCAATATTTGATACCTCATATATACACCGATGCTCGCTTATAGGCATAACTGCATAAAAAATATTCACGCTAAATCTACACTAACATACAAGTTCTAACAACTAAATGTTTAGACAAATGTTTACTATTATTTACTGATTTTTTTTTTACAGAAAATTTCTATTTTTTTTTATTTCTTAAAAATTCACAGTTGAGGTCCCTTTATGTTCAAAAAATAAATAGTATTTGTCATGGTTTATCATTTAAAAAAAACTAAACAAAATCTGTTGGAAAAAAATTCTAGAAATTATAACGAAACAGTACCATGAAGAAAAAAAATTGCACAAGGAATGACACCCAGAGAAAGGATGTTGTAGGAACTGGAACTATAAGAACTTAGTTTTTATATAACCCAAAATAATTACTCCCTTTGGAAATTTCACAGTTCTTTTTAAAAGTCTCTGTTTAATCACCTAAAAAGACATCGAATTTTGTTTCATCACTGCAATATACATATTGATCTACAATGTGTCCAAGGAAGTATCGTGTATTTTCCTGGATTTGCCACATGCTTTTGACACCATCCCACACATTTTGTATAACAGATGGTGTGCTATGGGAGTTAGAGGAATCCTTTGACATTAATAAAATCATACTTAAACAACAGGGTGCAATGTATAAAAATGAGAAGCAGTGAGGGAAGAGTATCTTTGACTTTGCCTTAACAACTGGTACAGTCCATCAGATCATACTTTTTTCTCAGATTTATATCTGGTGAGTTACAAAAATTGTTCACTTACTTCTAAGGAATGCACAAAAAACAACACATAGATGGGTAAGCTTCAAAAATGGTATCTTTGATTTACGTGCAGAGCTTCACTGGATACCTGTCTGATAGCCTACTGCAGTATGTTTACTCAATCTTGAAGTACGGAGCAATATTCTCGGGAACTTGAACTAACAAGAACACGATCTTCAACCTACACAGAACGTCTTCATGTTGGAACCTTTTCATCAAGCAACATATACTAACATTACTAAGTATATATATTTTAGAAAGTGCTTTGGTAGCGTATATATAATGATATTCTCTTCATTATGGTAGTATGAAAACACAATACACGAAATAAGAAATTACTGGTATCACCTCAAACAAGACTGTCAACAGTACAAAATAATGTGTTTAATCAGGTCTTAAAAGTTTATAATAGTGTACCTTGTAAGATAAGTGGCCATATATACTTTAGTGCCATTTTTTTTGTGCACCCAGAAATGTTAATTTGCACTTGATTTTTGTGACTATGTAATTTTTTTACTGATGGAATCAATAAAATCCAAGTTTATCTAATCTAGGCTTCTACAGTACAGAATAATTTGAACTTTAAAATTAGACGATTAATTTTTTGCTTTAAAAAATATAAATTAAAGTGAATAAGTCCTGGCTTAAAAATCTACTGCTTACAACAATCTCTTGAAAAATTTGATTCGGTTTGTATATAAAAAAAGATTGGTTACATTTATTACAGTGACTTTTCTATTACTTTTATATACTTATCTTATCTAAACTTATCTACTTTTAGATATTTCACATACTGCATCCTCTCTAGGCATTATTTTATTAGGTTGGTCTATACTTTTACCTCTAAAATTATTTCTGTCTGTCACATCATAGCTATCAAATTCAAATTTTGTGCATCCTTTTTTCTTCATGGAACTGTTTCATTACAATTTCCTTCTTCAACACACAACACTTACCTGTTCAAAAATTTCTGAAATTATCAGTACTACCTATCTCAAAAATTTCAATAAAAATAAAAAAATAGTCACTATTTTAACATTTATTTGCCTGCGCAATTTACTCAGTTCTTCAATTTTTATTTTCTAAAATAAATATTTGTTTTTTTTATACAACTGAACCTCGATTGTGAGTTTTTGCCTTCCCTTGCTACCTCTCTCATCAGTTCATCGTCCGAAGACAGAAAACGTTCGTGCATCGTGTTTTCCTGAGCAAGGCACAATCTCTTAATGTTATTGAGTCCTCTTCCTCCGCCTTTTACGATGTGTACAGTGGAATCCATCTGATCCTGGTGTCTTCCAATTCTGCATTTGCTTGATACACCTAATCATGTCATTCACAGATAACTCTACTGATTTCATCTCTTGTACTCCCATCTGCTCCCAAACTACACGGTCTTGCCATGTAGTTGTCTTATTGTTCTTCTTCTCTTCGAACCTCCCGAGTACTCCTCGAACTTACTTAAGTCCAAGCCGGTTGCTTTCTAATGTTCTTCTTTGTATTGCAACTAATGAAGAAACCTTCTTCTGTTGGAGTTGAATTCGCTGTTTTGTTCCTTTCGTTTGGTGATTTCTGACCGTTGAGTTCCAACTGTTACAGCCCAATAGAATGCGAGATATATCTCTCCTATGGTATTTTCCGTCCTGAGATGTTCGTCCAATTTCCTATCCACATTCGAGAGTATGTTTCCCAGTTTCCATATCCTGCGAAAACCGGCAGTCTTGATCTCTCTCTTGGCGTAGTTCCTTCAAAGTACGCCATCCTGCTCAAAAATCGTTCCTTGATGTTCTGCTGATTTTGTTTTTGTTCATTCTGTTGGTGTTGTGGACCATCAACTCGATGTTGATGTTGTTGAGGTTCTTGGCCTTCTTCCACCTGTTTCTGCCATGAGGAATCATCTTGTAGGTAAGTGCTGAAGTACGTTTCCAGTTTCTTTTCGAATGTCATTTATTTCTTCAGGTGTTAAGTATTTTTTTCAGATGATGACATTCTTACTGTCTGCTATGTTATGTTCCCTCAAGTGCATCTCCTGATGTCTGCTGGTAAACTTCGTATGAAGGGAAGATCTCCATCCTGGTATTGGATCGTCTTGACACCTATTGACGTAGTAGAATGCTCGGATAACTTCGATGTTCATCTATCGAGTCCATTTCATACATTTGGTATCTCCTCTCCTAGCATCAGCCCTCCAAATAATAGCCGCACGCCATCAAGTAGAGTGGGGTTATGGTCTTCTTCCTTGTTCATTGGTTCTATTTATCGATTGTTGTGTGAAACTGTCACTTGTTGAATAACAGGGGCTCGCCTCCTCAGGTCCCTACCACCGACGGTTTGCATGTCCATATTCGGCTCCAAACATGCCCTGGCACTCCCTGGGCAGCAGCCCTTTTCTTCTCTTTTACTCCTTGTCTTCATCATGATGGGTGTACCTTGAACTATTCTAACCTGGAATCCACACGGGATCCTTATTGTGCGAGTTAATGCACTTCTCAGCATAAATGCTGATCCGTAGTTTCAACATTTATGCCGAAAATTTTACCAACCACTCTAATTAGAGCGGTGCGGCTCGGACGCGAAGGGCGAAGTTCATCCCGACTCCTTGATCCTCTCCCTCTTCTTTATCAGCAGAATATTTGTAGTATGGCAGAGAATCTTCACCAAGCAATCTGTACTTGATTGCAAGCTACCGGTGCACTGTCTTGGCAAGCTGATTGTGTCTTCCAAGGTAAGCAGTATCAAGCAACATCGGACATCATCCGATCACGTGTTATATGGTCTCGCCTGGGTTGCTGCACTTTAGACATCTGTCCGACTCATTCTCCTTTAGGCTCTTCTTCTGTAGTTGTTGGTTGCAATTACTCTGTCTTGGATGACCATCATGAATCCTTCCATCTCTAGGTAAAGTTGACTGTTCTTTAACCAAGCCAACGATCTCTCCACATCAGTTCCATCTCTACTGAGTAAGGCGGGATATCTTCCTTGCAGAGCTTCTTTCTTCCAATGTCTGACGTTGTCCTCTCTAGAAGGTGTCTCTAAATATAGTTTGGTTGGCCCAGCCGGAGTGGCTTATAAACTTTGTCCTTTTTTGCTACCTCCTTCATCAGTTTGTCGCCAGAAGATTGAAAACTTTGGCACATCATCTTTTCTTGAGCAAAGTACAATATCTTGATGTTACTGAGTCCTCTCCCTCCTTCGTCCTTCCATCTCACTGTAGAGCTTCAGGTCATCTATGTATAGTAAGTGAGAGAACCTCTTCTGGCTTTCATGTTCAACTGAATGTAAAATTTTTTATACACAAAAGTGTTTAAACTTAATTCTATTCCCTAAAAACACCCCTATGTCTCATTAATAGTTCTAACACAGATTAGCATTTAGGATTAGATTTAATTAAACATTTACATTAAAGAGCCAAAAAGCTAGAAACTATCTTTGAATATCAAGTCGGAGATCAAAAAAGGGTCAAAAGAAAAAATGTCCCATATAAAATAGACCTGCCTTGATTATGTCATCCACAGACAAATAGAATGTACTGATGACATTACCACTCTCAACAACATCAAAGTCAACAAGCAGAACTGGAGCCATGAGTGAAGATCTCTTATAAAATATTTTACTTGATATCTTGAGTAGTCATAACTAAGAGAATTGATGGCAGACTGAATCATGGAACATAACTCCTTATGGAGAAGGTACATAAAAGAACATATTTTGTAAAAATTCTATAAATGCATTGATTTGGTTTATAAATCAATAGACAAAAGATAATTTATCTTTAGGAAAATAACTCTTAAACATAGAAAACCAAGCAAGATAATTAATCAAAGATTTAACTTTAGAAGTATAATGAATTGAATTGTTTTTAGTTGCCTAAGACAAATCAGTAATAAGCAAGAGAAGTGGTGAATTTTGGGATTACTGAGAAAAAGGAATCAAAAATTTAAAAAAAAGATGCTAGATTTTTTCTACACTAAATTATCTAAAATTCTACACTCGCCCTATTTTAAATTCTCAAATCTCTGGAGCTGAAAACTCATTTATAACAAATATCAAATCAATTATATTCTTTAGATAATAAACAAGCAGCTTTATACCAATAAATATGCATATGAGAAAAAACTAATTCAAAATGTTTGTTTCAGAACTCAGCCTCAAATTGGAGAAACCATAAAGGAATTAGCTAACCAACTAATGAACATAAACATAACATCAGATATGACACTGGATACTAGAACACCTCCAAAAATAAAACAACAACAAAAAAAAATCGAAAAAGAGAAATTTGAACAGTCTCATGCAGGTGTCGCTGTACCTATAGATGAAGATACTTTGCTTTTGGAAGAATCTACTAAGAAAACCCACTACTACAAATTAGAAAATAATAAAGCCACAACGGACAGTGGCTTGTCAACTTGGATTCTTTTAAGCGGCCAAGGAACTTTAATATCAAGCACAGCTAAACCCACCAGAAAACCAGCTGTTATCAAAACTAACCCAACCACGGAAATTAGTAAGAATTTGACTTCTTTGGATGTTGAAGTGTTAAATAAAGTTATGAAGCCTGTTTTCAAAAAACGACCTACGACTACTAAAAAACCCTCTACAACTCCTACTCCAAGTACAACTTTAAGTACTCCGCATACAGAAAAAACTACAAAATTGACAAAAATAAAAGCTTCAGTTTTAAATTATGCACAAAACAAAAATAAAACAAACTCTCCATCATCAGTTAAAAAACAATTAACTTCAACATCTCAAATTCCTAAGCTAAGTACTACAACTACAAGTACCACTACAGAAAGAAGTATGGTCAGTAGTACAGAAGAACTTCAGCTTGTAAGTGTAAGTAATTCACCTGCCGTTCCAGTAATTCAATCTAATGAGTTACCTGTAGAAGCTAAAGAAGGTGAGGTAGAGTTAAATGGTGCAACAGAAAAGCCTAACAAGAAAGGTAGACGTCCTCCTAATAACAAAAGAAAAAAGAATAAGACTAAAAAAACAAAGAAACCTAATATTGATAGAAATGATACTAATTCGACAAAACTGACGAACTCTCAAAAAGAAAAACCTATAGGTACCCAAATATATAACTATCTATCAAGAGAAGTGATGCCTACTGTTGGAGTAGGTCTGGTAGGTCTTATGGTAACGGCTGGGCTTGCAAGTTACTTTTTGTATCCATTTGGACCTCTAAGAAGATCATATGATGTGGATAGGAAAGATAAAGAAGGTGGATATTATTATAATGATTACCATTCTGGAGGTGTAGCAGAAGAAGAAATGATTGGTAAAGTTATAGCTGGAATGGATACTTCCAACAATTTTAACAGTTATTCATCAAGAAATGGTTACCCTAGTTTGAGATACAGAAAGGTAGACAGATACAATCAACCCTATGCTTCTGTTGAAAAAGTTCAATTAATGCCTACTAAAAATAATAATAACAATTACGATTATAATAGTGAAGAAGTAATTGTGCAAGATAGCTATCTATCTCAAGGAAACTATTATAGAACAAAAGATCAGAATCAAGAAGTTAGTAACAATTACAACAGTAACAACCAACAATTTGTCGTAGGAAATGTTCCGAAAGACTTAATACAAGAAGCAACTCCCGCTGCTGTACCAGAACATGGTCCCAGAGCTTTAAAACTTAGACGAAGGAGATCTGTTAGTGATGATATTGACAATGAAATACCTTTGGATGATGGTCCTACTAAATTAGATATCACTGAAAAGGATAATACAGAACGAACCACTACAATCACACCAAAAACAACAACTCAAAAATTAACTACATATAAACCATTAAGACCATCTGTAGCTGATGAAAGACCTTCATTCCTTAACCTGCTAAAGGAATTGCTACAATTCAAGATAAGATTTGGACTAGAATTACTTCAAAATACCACTCAGACTCTTTCTAGATATATATCAAGGGTCCAACAACGTATAAACGAAACGAATAGTTGAATTTCTTAAGTTGAGAAGAAAATATTTTTTTACCATTAATATATAATGTTAAATTATTAATTATTTATAAAACTAGTTATAAGTTTATGAGTGATGTAATTTGTAAATTTGATTTTTTTCTTTTAGTTGTATATGTAATCCTGAGCATACTCTCATATTACTTCTCTTTTGATCCCTACTTTAATTTAAAAAGGATTAGTTATATCTTTTGTATTCTCAGGAGTACGTATTTCTTCATAAATTTTGGGTTAGATTTGGAAATGGGAATTTAGCACCTACCAAATTTCATAGAAAATTTTTAGATTTAAAAAGACAATGTATCATAAGACTGTATAATATTTAAATTAAATAAATTAAGTTAGATAACATTTTTATTGTTATTTTACTACCAAAGCAATTATTATTTTATTTCATTACTTCTTTTGCCCAGTATAATTGTACTTTTTTTAAAATAAGTTACAACTCAAATAGACCTGATACATTCAAAGATTCTATAAAACTTCTAAAAACTAACAGCATAGACTCCTTATTTCTTAAACCAGTCTCAGAAAAAGAAATACAGATTATAATTTAAAATAGCAATTCTATAACAGTCATTACTAAAGGAATTAAGAGAAGAGTAATTCAGGTTTGGGCAAAAAATACAGAAACAGTAATGGGAGAAACCATTGTAGTGATCTAGTCATAAACAAATCATGTTACTTTTTAAAGACTTTCTTCATTCTTCTAATAAATGTAAAGTATTGTGGATAGAGAGAATACTAATTAATGAATAAAAAAGAGTGAGTCATCCCGCTTTGGATTAATTTATCCATAAAATCTTGAGATTCAGTCTGTCAACCAAAGAAAATAGGGTTCAACTTTCCTATTTCTCTGCAAGTGTTTGCTGTATTCTAATTTTATAATGTTAAACTCCTTATTTAATCTGTCCTTCACATATTTTTAAGCCCATATCCCATATACCAGAATGACTAGATAATCATAAGAACTGTAAAGTCTTATTCATTTCTCTAGTATTGATCCATATCAAATGTTTGATGTCTAAAATCAGAATAGATAAAAAAAATTTAATATGTTTATATTATGTATTGCAAAGAAGACAATGGCAAATGCCATTAGTGCAAAAGATGATTTGAAAACCTACTTGGCACCTGAATACAAAACTGGTCCTATGATTTACCAAATTTGCCCAAGCCATCTGTTAATTAAGATAGACTTGTGCATTAGAAATACTTATTGTGTTTATATTTTTTGTTTTGTTTATTATACTCTTGGCACACTTCTATTTTCAATGGAGAATGGTTGCCCTTACAATGTTAATAAATGCACACTAAATCAGTCTTAATTTTAGTGTCATTACACAAGGTTCCTACATAAATAAAATCTTCACAATTTGCATAGAGCTCCCACAAATGACAATTTTTTTGATGATAACTGATACGAAGCAAAGTTACACAGTATATATAAACATATTTTCGCCAAATAGTGCTTCAAAAAATAATGTAAACCATATACTGTGCCTACATAAGTTAAGCATTTTAAAAGGAGATTCGATTGAATTTCAATTGAATCAAATTCTCTACATATCCTAAGAATTCCAGTATAATTCCAGAAACTGGATGACTAGGGATCTTTCTGCTTTATATTAATAATATTTCTGCAAATGTAGATCATGACCCAAAACCCAGTTTTTACTTATGCAACCATGATACTCCATACCATAAGTTATTAGGCATGGTGATTGCATAAGTAAAAGGTGGCCATTAATTTTGAAAAATGGTGTACATTCAGATACAGTTGAAATATATTCAAAAGACATCTCGTGTGTAAACACAAACAATTATTTAAATATTCTAAAAGAACAAATAAAACAAACTTGTAGTGAATTTAGATTTTTTTTGTAAATGATCTTTATATTTTTAGTACGTACATACACATATATTTTCTAATAATACCGATATCATTTTAATAAAAATTACGTGACACACACACAAATATATATATATATATA
>JAUIMW010000984.1:0-14103 GCA_033557785.1 Enochrus cinctus
TTAAGTAAACAACGTGTAAGTCGGCGGTTATTAATGAGAAGGCAAGATATTTCTTATTTTATTATTCATCCAAACAAAATTATATTAAAAATATACAATTGTAAAAATGTAAAATAGCAAAAAAGTTCAAAACTTTCATCAGGGGATAATAATTTCTGTAAAACTTATTTATATTCTAGGATTGCGCGTACATCACGTCGATGGCAAATAACTTGCAAATTATAGAATAATAATATGAATAATTTAAAGAATACCCAAAAACGAAATGTTAAAAATTTCTAATAGTTTCGATTTAACAATCAACCTAGCCTGCACTCAAAGATAATGCTTACAATACCGAACAATATAAAACGATGAGTAAAGGCACATATAAAAATTTGGTAAAGCAGAAGCACCTATACTATACAAAAACTATTCAATAAATAGTGCAAAAAAAACTAAAAATAAACAGAAACTTCGCAATCGTCCTTTTTAATCGTCATCATCTTCATCAGCACTTTCATCACTCACAATTTCTTCTAGTTTCGACCATTATTCCTTTATTGGTTTATCACTTAAAAAATCACGCCCCCAAATATTCTCGAAAGTTAAGGGTGACCATAACCGCATTAAAGTACTTGAATAGTATCAGTACAAGAGTCTCGGCAAAATATTTTCTTCCAATTTCTGAGTGTATAATTTATTGGTGTGTTATTTTTTTAGTATAATTTATTACAAGAATGGAAATGTTGAAATTATATGAAAACTAACAATAGCACTTTTGAACGAAAGTGTATCATCAATAACTCCAGAAAAGTGGAATAATTGTGGTGAACATGTAATTTAACATTTATGTAAGACTTAATTAAAAGAATAGATGACGTAGCGCCCTAGATTCATGTGATTCGTATTATACAACTCTAAGTAAAGTTAAACCTTCCTCAGTCATGAGTCGCTTTGAAAGGTTACGCTACCATGCGCAAACTTGACTCTTATTATAACGGATAAGTATAGAGTAAGATACTTGCTTTGTTTTGTAAACTAAAGTGCACTAGAGTTACATATGTGCTTTATTAATTAATTATTTTCTCGAACAAAACATATTACAGTAAGAAATGTGCATTGTTTTGGCAATCAAAACAAACTGGATTCGCTTTAGAGAATCTCGACGAACAGCGAAGCTAAATAATGTTATAGATTGACAAACATAGAAACTGTCTGTTTTTCAACCTATAACTTAATATATTCTTCTTAAAATTTGGCCCTTGACACTCGCAGCTTCGCTGCTCGCACAGATACGCTAAAGCGAATCCCTAAGTTTTTATATATTGCCCTTCGGGACAACAAAACATACAATGTACTCAAAAAGTGTGAGTCTATTTTGGTAAATAAAACATATTTGTATAAGATGTTTAGAAAAGCAAAACACACAGAATAAGGTACGTATATTCTTTTAGCAAACAAAAGACATTACAGTAAGAAAAGTACAAAGACTATCAAAGTTTGAATGATATTCGACTAATAAGCATTCTATATACATTAGAGAAAGTCTTGGAGAAAATAGTACATAAACACTATCTTATGGTATTCTTCCTGTTAATCAGTTGGGTTTTAATCCGCTTCACAGTTGTTCGACTGTGTTGCCTGCTATTGTTGAAGTTGTGGTGACGACTTCAGATTCCAGTATGAACACTGCATTGATGTATTTTTCAAAGGTTGATACCATTCACCACAAACTGCTGATGGCAATTCTACACTTTTTTTGTTTTTCTCAGAGTGCCGTATTCTTCTTCCGCAGTTATCTGGCGGACCGAAGCCAGAGAGTTAAACAGTGAAACGCTTATTCGGGATCGCTTCTTTTACGGAATGGTGTTCCTCAGGGACTTCTATATGTGATTTATACAAGCACTTGTACTCTTTTACACTGTAAATTTCACTTGCACGCTCTTAAGGAGTTTGCCAATGATAATAAATCCTTGGAAATCATCTGAGGATCTTTGGCGGGGTGCGCCAGAGTGACTCTCTTCAGGGCAGCCTCTTTAAAGTTCATCTATTCTCATCGTCATTTTATGTCTTCATCTGTTCTTAAAACTTTGTGTGGCGCGTTTTGAATAAGTTTAATCATTGTGACTTGGTCTACAGCCCATGTTTAGATATCGCAACTGTACAGAGAGTACAAAATTCTTGCTTATGGTTTATTTTTGGAGCAAAGAGGCGAGCGGAGTGGCTCAACATGATGGGAAGGCGCTAGCTTTTTCAATTATGTAGCATTCTACCATAAAGTTCTCTAATATCGTGCGCCTGCATGTATTGCTGATCGTTTAATTTTTCGAATGGAGGTTTAGAACCCTAATCTACCACACCGTTGACTTTAGACTATTCCTCAGTATAAAAAGGCACTATTCATAAGGTGCTTCACCTATAATATAGCTTCACTGGCGTTCGTTCGGCTGTTTAGCGTATGTCTATCTACTCATTTAGGCACGAGATCAGGGCCTCTCTGAACAACACTTACGTTTCTATGAAGTAAGAAAGAATTTTAGATTTCCATTATACAATTATGAAAATTGCACCATAAATTTAATTGACATTGAAGACAATAAATAACTCATCATCTCGTATAATCGAGCCACAGAGGTATTGACGACACTAACAATCGCAAGAGGAATTATTACTGGCCCAATATAAGAAATAGTGCACAGGTATAGGAATACAGAGACAATTGCATCGTCTGTAAAGAAGCAAAATATTAGCGACACTCGGTGAAAAGGAACGTCACACCTCACTCCAACAGTGTCAACTGGTCAACCGTACAGTGCATGTATGTGAGCCGGGTATCTTGATTGTTCGGTGTTTTCCGAGTTTTGGATTTGACGAAAATGTCTAGTCTTTGAACTAGTAGTCATTAAGGCGGTATTCCTTAAAGTAGAATTTCTGATGAATTCTTAAATATTTAGTAGGACAATTTTACTGTGTGAAAGAGGATGTTGACAAATTCCCCAATGTTAATAAAACACAATGACGTTTCATATCGTATATTCTTTGAAATCATATCGTCCCATCTTTCTTCTCTCTTCTGGGACCAAATCATTGGAAAGAATGATTGGTGAGCGTCGTGAATGGTGACTTGATAAAAACAGTATCCTACCTACAGTCTTCGTTAACGTTTAGGGACATATATTCGACTCAATTTATCGACCAAAAAGTATATTGGATGCATTTTCTATGATCTTTTCACCTTCATTGACAACTGCTTATAGAAACATGGCTGAGAATATTAATAGAGGGTTGTTCCTGCGCATCTTAAATTTCCACTTCTTTGACTCAATTCAGAAGCCATCAAACATATTTTGTCGTTATATAGGACAAACTATTCATCATATACAATTACATAACCATCTTTTAAGTCAAAACAAGCAGTCTTTACATATTTACACAAATGGATCTAAAACCGCAGGAGGTGCAAGTTGTGATTATTTGATTCTCTTAATAAGAAATCTGCAATTTTTAAACTGAAAAATGATTCTTCTATTTTAACAGCTGAAGCTACTGATATATTGCCAGAGAAAAATAACAATTAATTGGCTCCCTCAGTGTTTTAAAAGCAATCAAATATAATTTTTTTTTTAAACAACAAACACTTTAATTCTATATATTATATGTAGGTTAAAAATATTACGTCCAATTCTAGTGTATTGAGAGTCACACTGATATTCGTAATAATAAAGAGACGGATAGTTTAGCAAAATTTTCGGTGGAGGTAAGATGGCAACTGTTTGACCTTGTCAGATACGACAGGCACCATGAAAAGGAAGATTTCATTGGTAAATTGGCAGGAATCATATCAAAATCATTGTACATAATATGCAAAAGTTTATCCCCAACTTTTAGCAAACCATTAGAAATTATCAGGAGACATTATTATTCTCAAATAACAAGACTAAAATTTGGCCATTGCATTTATTCTGCCCACTTGTTCTAACTGGGCATGATAGAATCTCCAGCGTGTGTGGTGAGCCTCTTGGCAACAAATGATAAAATAATATTTGATGTACTAATGGCCTTTATTGATAAGGTAAAACTACACTTCATTTAAAAGAAAGCAGAGAATATCCATGCAGCTATCCAAAAATAATTTTGAAGGAGAATCAATAAACTTCATAATAGAATATACAGCACCTATAATACTTATTTGCAAAATATGAAAATGCACCATAAGTATGTTTGTGTTTAGATTCGAAACATACCACACAGCTTCGAATCCTAATTAGTTAAAATCAGTAGACTAATTAGTCTTTCCCATTATTGGTTATTTAGCCGAATTTAGTAAGCTAAACCTATAAGTAAATTATTATTTATTATAAACAAATATTTACAAGTATATAAATAATTACAAAAATTATAGTAATATAAAAACAAAACTCTTATTTTATTGAATTAAGAAGCTCATTTGAAAGGTTGTTAAGTATCTTGTTATTTAACTTCCAAGAATAAACTGAATCACACAACTTTATAGAATACATTATGTAACGGAGTGAACTTAATGTTCATTGAAGTTGAGACGTGTCAGAAACCCAACAATAAATATTTTGCTGCAAAATAACAGTTTTATAAATCACAACAGTGTCTTGTTTTTTAAACTTGAGTGGCTAAAAACAAAAGGGTTAACGTTAATTTTTAATTAAAATATCAATACTCGACAAAGAAATTTTTCATATTTGTAGCGTGTCTGTTGTCATAAATAATATAGGTAGGACATAAGACTTGATTGATGATTTTCCTTTAAAAAAAGTAATGAACTACTTTCTAATTTTCTTTATGCGACGCGAATATATGAATAACATTGTGGGCAGGTAATTTTATTTCTATTAGAAAATGTACGTACTTACTCCAATAAAATGTAATCATAATCAAGTAGAGAAAAATGAAATATGAAAATGAGGGTTGAAAAAGTTTTAATTCAACAGTCGAGTCGAGTCAAGTGGGGCGAAGAGTTTGATTAATAATGTTTTGTTGTATACTTTGAAATGAAATCGGTTTTTTGAATGCAGCAACATTATAATTTTGTAATGGATGTGGTAAATGGATAAGAGGTGGTGTTAAGGAAAACTTTGATATATAATTTAAGAAGTCATTTGTCATGAGAGGTTAATAAATGACGGTGAAGTTGGTTCCTCGACGGTTCGACGCTCTGCCCTCCTTTTCTCAAAGAAACAAAACTTTTGATTTACGCATCAAGGGCATAAGTTCATTAAGCTTTATTTTCTCGTCGCCTCGCCACCGCCGCCGCCAAAAAGGAGCGAAGATGATTAATTACCGAAAACTGTTATCGCGATTCCTATTATGTGTTGTGTGTTGCGACCGCTCCGATTTAATTAATATTGATGTGACTGTAATTGAAAGCTAACCGAACCAAAAACCGAACTTGATTATTTCTTTTAATTGATTATTTTACTTTTCCAGGAAAACTTTGTTTGCACCTTTTGACGCGATTTCGATCACTTAATTCTTGTCTTAATCTCAATCTAATGAGACGTATCCGGGTTATGGATTAGTTTTTTCTTCGTTGTGTTGTACGCTGGTTGACAGGGAGACATTTTTCATTGTGTTTTGCGGGGCAAGGGGATGTTTTAATATGTTGAAAGGACACCAGACAGGACATCACATCGGCGGAATTAAAATAATCTAACGTTGTCCTTATTGTTGCAGGATATAATGGAGAAGATCCTTTTGCTTCCGTCATGACCGAACTCTCCCTAAATAATGACGTCACATAATGCTAAGAGATAATGTAATGGAGGTAAGTTTTAAACATATGTTATTGTATAAGGCCTATATTTATCTCTTTCATGCAGATCCTTTGCCTCGCTTATGGTTATTCATACATACATCTTTTGTTATACGTAGTTTGCAATATGCAATGTATTTTGTTAAGGACATTAGTTATGATCAGTAGGCAAACAATACACAGCAGTTGCATTGCATTATGCAAATGAGCCCAAACATCCTACGTCATTCATATTGGAAATACATAAATTTATTTGAATCCATCGGTTAGGGTTTTAGAATATTTTACCATAAACAGGCGACAAAATAATGGACATTAAAATAGCCATATAAGTTTATATAGAAGAAAGGCAGATAAGAAGGAAATGTGAGATGTTTTAGTAAGAGGAAAAAGCGATTTTTCATAAAAGGGAAGATAGGAATTTATGATATACGTTTTGAGGTAGTAAACAGAGAAATATCGCCTTTACGAATCAATAGTCAATACAAAACCCTCACCCCCGGCTGCCTCCATCTTAGGCGGTGGTGGGTACTTATCAAGTGCAAGAAAAACTCCACAACAAAACAAATTAAAGCTGCAAAGTTTAATTAAAGAGCAATTGGATATCCCATTATGTAAGAACTCGAAAAAAGCTCTGCAAAAGTATTTGGTTTCTATTTAAATTGCGCTGATACTGCCTTTACACGGACTCTCTCCAATAAACTTTAAATTAAAACGATACTTAACTGCTCCCTCTCTTTATTTATTATTTTGTTCAACATTCTATTTAAGATAACTCCAACCTCGGTTTTTTAAACCTTTGATCAAATATAAAAATATTTTTTTGGGAAAATATAATTTTTGTATATATTTCACGGACGCAATTATTTGGGAAAGCAACAAAGAGCTGTCACAAACAACGTTAAATCACTTTTCTTTTTTTTTTGGGAAAATAACAGAGAATAAAACTTGAAATTTATATTCAATTTAAAACGGGTCGGTTAGAGCAATATATTTTTAAATAAAAAGCTCTCTGTGGAAAACACACATTATCACATTATGATATTTAATGAGCAATTATTTGGATAACATTTCTGTTTACTTTTCATCCGATATTGTACAAACATGTCGATTTTATTACTGCTCAAAACGAAAATTAACATATAAAATGTTATTTATTAACTGGCTCATGTTTTTAAACGTTTTGCAAATAAATGACTCTAGTCTGCTTAACTTTATAAATATGCAGGTAATTATGCATGCTTTTTTGCGATTTTAATTTTAAAAGCAGCTTTATTGACCTTTTTGCTTTGGGTACACTTCATAGAGTTTTGGTCTTTCCTTCAGACCAATTTCTCGGCCTATACAATGTTACACAATCAAAGGCCTTTTCGTAGTCAGAAGCAACCAGTTTCAGTCACAAGGTCCACCTTTAGGCTACAAAATTTAGAAGAATCAAAATTGATTTTATAGTGCTCTAATTGCTCGAGACAATGCAGTAAATATCGGAGGAAAAAAGGTTTTTCTTCAAACTGTCCATAAAAATGTCAACCAGTAAAGGATTGAATCTGCAATTCATAGATAAACCAGAAGTTTGCTTAAAATAGAAACCATCAAACACGAAAAGGTGAAATCGCTGACAAGGCAATCCTCCTTAGGAATGGAGGTGGATAGGTTGAAGACATCAAAAGAGACCATATAAAGAGACTCTGACCCGCAAACTGAATGCTATTTTTAACTTTGAATCTAAAAGTAAAGGCAAGGATATCCTTAAGGCGAGAATCTAGAAACATACACAGTCTATGAGCGAAGGAATGTCTGTAAGATACTACAGGTCTTAGGACAACCATTCTTATGGATCTTGGGAAGATTATAAAGACGTCTGCTGTTGTCAGCCTTGGTAAAGACAAAGCTACTGTCCTCAACTCCAACCGAAAGAGAAGAAAGAGCATGAAGAATATGACCTGGTGGGTTGCAAGAAGAAGTCTTCAAGGATTTAGTACATTCATGTCTTATGGAGTCAGAATTGGAAAATTTTTTAAGAATAATGTATTTTTTATCAATTACAAAAATCTTAATGTCAGAATGTCCAATAGTCGAAGGTTTTCTAAAAGTATCTTCCATAGGAAAGGTCCCAGAACGGACCCCTGTGGAACACCTGCCATCCCTTCTTGCCAGCTCGTCAGCAATTTTACTCTACGGAGCCAGAGATGTTTAACGATATTTAACAGTGATCTTCAGGAACTGAGTTATCAACCAGATCCTGATGGTCCTTTTTCCACTGAATCTTTGAACATCTCTATCGAAATAAAATTAAAACAATCTGAAAAAGGACCACCAGGGGGTCTGGGGGACATAGAATTTCTTCCAGATATTTAGCTACCTTTCTACTCAACTTAATACGTTTTTCTTGTTGAATGTTAAGACATGTAAAAAGAGTTTTTAAGATTTTTAAACATAAATCAAAAGTACGTTGATTGCCGAGTACCTGGAGGACATTCCATGTCCTCTGGACCCCCTGGTGGTCCTTTTTCAGATTGTTTTAACTTTTTTTAGATAGAGATATTCAATGATATTAAACAGTGAAATAAAGAATGTCTCACTGTAAAATATCGTCATCTCTTTTTCAAAGTTAAACAAAAACTGTATAAAAAAAACAACACCAGGGTCTGAGGGACATGGAATGTGTTCCACGTACTTGGCTTTCTACCTACTCAGTTTAATACAAACAATACACAAATACAGACAAAAAGTGTTTTTAAGATTTTTTAACATAATTCAGAGTACGTTGATTACCGAGGACATTCCATACCCCTAGATTCTCTGGTGGTCCTTATTTCACTGTTAAATATAATTAAACATCTCTTTATTGTAATAAAGTAAAAACAGTATAGAAAGGGACACCAGGGAGTCTGGGGGACATGTCCTCCAGGTACTTGGCTATCAACGCGCGAAGCTTAATACGTTTTTCTTGTTGAATGTTAAAACATATAAAAATAATTTTTAAGATTTTTAAACATAAATTAAGAGTACGTTGATTACCGAGTACCTGAAGGACATTCCATGTCCCCCAGACCCCCTGGTAGTTCTTTTTCAGATTGTTTTAATTTTATTTGGGTAGAGATTTTCAATGATATTTACCAGTGAAATAAGGAATGTTTAACTGTTAAATATCGTTCAACGTCTCTGTCAAAATTAAGTAAAAACAAAAGTATAAAAAAGAACATCAGGGTCTGGGGGACATGGAATGTGCTCTAGGTACTTTGCTATCTACCTACTCAGCTTAATACAAACAATTCAAACATACAGATAAAAAGAGTATTTAAGATTTTTAAACATTAATTAAGAGTACGTTGATTACCGAGTACCTGGAGGACAATCCATGCTCCCCAGATTCTCTGGTGGTGCACAGCGAGCACGCCTGATTCCTCAATAGATTAACAATAAAAAAATCAGTCAAGATGACCGAATGTACAGCAGACCTGGCCATAAGTCTGGCAGAAAATCTCATGCCTGTAGCTGATCTCATGACGAATCTGGTCGCCTTCGTCCGTTATTAGAACAGAAAGACACCTTAGGATTATAATTTCGCACTAATTCCGGTTTAAGAGCCCGACATTGTTCTATTGTATTACAGGAATGATGCAACTTCGCTTGACGAACTGAATTCGGATCACCTTCGAGTTAGAGTTAAGAAGCCATAAGCAGAGGAAAGAAGGGACCTACTGGAACTGTCATAAGCTGACCAACCAATTTTTTGACACAAATTGACCGACGTAAGTTTGTAGAAGCCAGTATCATTCCCAAGAAGAAAATGCAACAGACAAACGTGCCCATCTAGGACACTATAAGGGAGAAGAGGAGATGACAAAATCGAGTTTAATCGAGCAGCCCACTTCATTAGATGCCATCTGGAAAATTAAAAAACAGCACTGGAAGAATAGTCTTCGGGAGCTCAACGCCAGACACATGGATGGATACGAGAAGGATGAAGAGAAACAAGAACACGACAAGACCACTCAAGACTAGAAAGGGAATCGAGTACAATGAAAAGGCATGGTAGCTCCACTAATGAAGCAGACCTGCGATGGCTATTTTTCTCGATCTTTCCAGAGTATTCAACTCGGTGAATCATGATATTATGTTTAAAAAATGGAGTGCCATGACATTCCGAGTCTTATTGGAAGGTATTTAACCGACAAGAAGGTAATGTATATGATGCCATGACCATGGTAGTTAGCGGTATTCCCCAGATCTCTGTGCTGGACCCACTTCTTTTTAACACTTTTTGTTCGGGTAGCCCATTGCAACAACTGCAATCTGTAGCGAAAAAAATTCTGAACCTGCATTCTTTTAATCTTTCTCTTGGACACTGCAAAAAGTCACGAAATATCGAACTTGTGACACGTATTACAAATAAAATTCCTTTTTATAACTTATTCATCTATAAGATCGACAATAAAGAGATAAAAACTAACTAATCAATAACCACCAGAGGGTCTGGGGGACATGGAATGCCCTCCAGGTAGTCTGTAATCAACGTACTCTTAATTTATTTGTAAAAATCGTTAAAACTGTTACTGTATGTTTTAACGTTCAACAAGAAAAATGTATTAAGTTGAGTACGTATATAGTCGAGTATCTGGAGGACATTCTATGTAATCAAGGTAATCCTTTTTTATATTGCTTTTACTTTATTTCGATAAAGAGATGTTTAATAATATTTAACAGTGAAATAAGGACTGGGGGTCTGGGGGGTCTTTAAAAATCTTAACAAGAAAAATGTATTGAGTGCGTAGATAGCCGAGTACCTGGAGGACATTCCATGTCCCCCAGATCCCCTGATGGTCCTTATTTCACGTTTAAATATCATTAAACACCTTTTTATCGAAATAAAGTAAAAACAATATAAAAAAAAACACCAGGTGGTCTGGGGGACCCTCCAGATACTCGGCGATCTACGCACTCTGCTTAATACTAGGTAAAAGTACCTGGAGGACATTCCATATCCCCCACACCTCCTGGTGTTCCTTTTTTATTTTGTTTTTAATTTATTCCGATAAAGATATGTTTAATGATAGAGTTTGGGGAATGGAATGTCCTCCAGGTACTCGGTAATCAACCTACTCTTAATTAATGTTTAAAAATCATTAAATCTTTTTTTGTCTGTATGTATGTATTGTATGTATTATGCTGAGTACGTAGAGAGCCGAGTATCTGGAGTGCGTTCCATGTCCCCCAGACTTCCTGGTGCTCCTTTTTTTACAATGTTTTTTCTTTATTTCGTTAAAAAGATGTTTAATGATATTTAACAGTGAAATGAGAACCACTAGAGTTCCTTCAGATACGCATATAGCAGAATACTGAATACCTGGAGAACATTCTATGCCCTCCAGGCCCCCTGGTATTCTTTTTTTATATTGTTTTTACTTTATTTCGATAAATAGATGATTAATGATATTTAAGCGTGAAATAGGGACCACCAGGGGGTCTGGGGGACATGGAATGTCCTTCAGGTACTTAGTTATCAACACACTTTAGACATACTATGTCCCCCAGGAGGTCTTCATTTCACTGTTATATATCATTATACATTTCTATATTAAACTAAAGTAAAAAAAAATATAAAAAAGAACCAGGTCTAAGGGACAATATCTTAAAAACTCTTTTTGTAAGTTTTAACATTCAACAAGAAAAACGTATTAAGCTGAATGCGTACATAGCCAAGGACATTCCGTGTCCCCCGGACCCCCTGGTGCTTCTTTTTTATACTGTTTTTACTTTATTACAATAAAGAGATGTGTATAAATATTTAACAGTGAAATAAGGACTACCAGAGAATCTGGGGGGTATGGAATGCTCTCCAGGTACTCGATAATCAACGTTATTTTAAATAATGTTTAAAAATCTTCAACACTTTTTTGTCTGTATGTATCTATTGTATGTTTTATGCTGAGTACGTAGATAGCCAAGTAGCTGGAGCACATTCCATGTCGCCCAGACCGTGGTGTTCCTTTTTTATATAGTTTTTACATAATTTTGACAAAGAGATGTTGAACGATATTTAGCGGTGAAACATTCCTTATTTCACTGTTAGATATCATTGAAAATCTCTATCAAAATAAAGTTAAAACAATCTGAAAAAGACCACATACTCTTAATTTATGTTTAACAACATTCAACCAAAGAAGTATTAAGTTGAGTAGGTAGTTAGCTAAATATCTGGAGGAAATTCTATGTTCACCAGACCTCCTGGTGGTCCTTTTTCAGATTATTTTAACTTTGTTCAAAGATATTTAACAGTGAAAAAAGGACCACCAGCAGGGTCTGGGGAACATGGAATGTCTAGAGTGTGTTGATTACTCATTTCCTGAAGAACATTCATTTTCTCCGAGACCCCTTAGTGGTCATTATTTCACTGTTAAATATTGTTAAACATCTCTTTATCAATATTAAGTAAAAACTATATAAAAAGGAACACCAGGGTCTATGTGTGTTGGGAGAATGGGAAAAACTTTTGGAGAGACTCTTAACTAGAAGATTATCGATAAGCCAACACGGCTTCATTACTGGCTCCGTGGAGTAGAATTGCTGACGAGCTTACAAGAAGAGACAGCAGGTGTTCCATAGGGGTCCGTTCATAATCCTTTCCTATGGAATATACTCTTAGAAAACCTTCAACTATTGGATATTCTGACATTAAGCGTTTTGTAATTGATATAGAGTACATTCTTCTTAAAAATTGTTTCAATTCTAACTCCATAAGACATGAATGTGCTAAATCCTCGAAGACTTCTTTCTGCAACCCACCGGGTCATATTATTCATGCTCTTTCTTCTCTTTCTGTTGAAGTTGAGGACACCAGCTTTGTCTTTACAAAGGCTGACAACAGCAGACGTCTTTATAGTCTTCCCAAAATCCATAAGAATGGTTGTCCTTAGACCTATAGTAACTTACAGACATTCTTTCGCTCATGGACTGTGTATGATTCTAGATTCTCACCTTAAGGATATACTTGCCTTTACTTTTAGATTCAAAGTTAAAAATAGCATTCAGTTTGAGGGTCAGTTTTCTTCGACTCCTGGGGGACATGGAATGTCTAGAATGTGTTGTTAACTAAGTGCCTGGAGGACGTTTTTTTGTTGAATGTTAAAACAAACAAAAAGAATTTTAAAGATTTTTACACATAAATTAAGATTACGTTAATTACCGAGTACCTGGTGGACATTCCATGTCCCCCAGACCCACACAGAAGTCCTTTTTATATTGTTTTTACATTATTATATATGTAAAAAAACAATAGTGTTGAACACATACCCGTTAAACCGAGTTTCTATCCACGTATTGAATGTTACAGAAGAATAATTAAAAGAAATTTCACATGTAATACGTATCACAAGTTCGATATTTCACAGCGTTCAGCTTGAAGCTTTTTGGTAAAATTCGGTCGAATAGCTTCCAATAAGACTAGGATGTCTAATGCTCTGGAAAGACCGAGAAAAATAGCGATCGCAGGTCTGCAATCATCGAGAGAGATAAATCTGTTATGGCTTTAGTAGTGGAGCGACCACGTCTTTTCATTGTACTCGATTTTCATCCTAGTCTTAAGTAGTTGTGTCGTATCCTCGTTTCTCTTCATCCTCCTGGTGTTTTTCTAAAGTTCCATGTGATTGGCGTTGATGTCCTGAAGACGATCCTTCCAGTGCTGTTTCTTAATTCCGACATCCCTAATGAAATGGGCCGCTCTATTAAACTCAATTTTGTCGTCTGGGTCCCTAGTTTTCTCCTCTACTCCTTTATGGCACATCTGCCTGGTGAATCTTCTTCCTGGAAATGCACCTGCTCCTGGGGTCTACAAAGACTTACAACAACTTTGTCGGTCAATATGCGTCGCAAAAAAGGTTAGTCAGCTTATGATAGTCCCAGCAGGTCCTTTTCTTCCTCTAATTATGGATTCTTAGCTCTATCTCGCAGATGAGTTGCAGGAGAACCGAATCCAGTTCGTGAAGCGTGGTGGCATCATTCTTATAGATAATAGAATAATGTTGAGCTTTTGAGTTGCAAGTAGTACGAAGTATCCTGAGGAGTCTATCTGTTCGCATAACAGATGAAGGCGGCCTGATTTATCATGAGACTAGCTCCGGGGATGAGATTTTCTGCTAGACTTTTGGCTAGGTCTAACAATTTATCTATTTCTACCATTTCGGTGATCTTCTGCGTGTATTTATAAATTTCTATGATCTTCGACATCTGGGTGCTTAGGGATATAGGCAGCCTTTGTACAGAATACTGTAGTTCTTGGTGTCCATCCTCTATTCCTGGATCCTTGTTTTGCTTCGTAGAATGTTCCATATTTT
>JAUIMW010000985.1:0-14101 GCA_033557785.1 Enochrus cinctus
TGATTCTGTAAAAATTGAGCAAATGAAAAGGCGTTTGCATTTTCTTTGTTTAAATCTTGGAGAACAAAATTAGGTGAGAATACCTTTTTTAAAATATCGTGTTTTTCCTTTTTTCGTTTCAGTTTTAAAAACAGTAATTTGGTTGTACCAAAAGAAATAAAAACAAATTCTTTGAATAGAATTTATCAATCGCTTCTGATGGTTCGGCGTCACTCGTGCTTACGGTGGCACAAAACAAAATTAATTAAACCTTTTTTTGATTTTCTTTTGTTTAGATGGTGACCACACCAATTCAATGGCTGTCGAAGTAAATCAAGCAGATTTTTATCAGTTCTTTAGTTCGTACGTGTAACTTTTTACTATTGCTGCCATTATTCTCCACAGATTTGAGATTTGACTTCTTATGTTTGCAGCTTTCTTGCTAGGTACGCTGTACGTTAAATGAATGGTTTGCCAAAAATAATATAAAACTAAAGTTGTGATTAATGTCTTCATCTCAGAATTAAAAAAACATTTGTTTCCTTGGCCAAACAATAGTACTTAATGCCGTTGGTTTTACTCTGAGAAAACTTCATGGGAGTATTAATTACAGCATAGTTGTTTCTTAAGTTACTGCATACAGTTCTGAGGATTCCATTTTCTACAAGCCACTACTGGTTTTCAACAGGTTACCCTCGGGCATTAGAGATCGTAAAACGATCGGTCAATTTAAATCTTAACTTCGCTGCTCGCCGATTTTTCTTCCGTTTGCAGCCCACTGATATTCTAACAGTATAGCTGTTGGCTACTCTTCTAAGATTGTAACTGCCTATCCTCGCTGCTAGTCAACTCGACCAAGCCGCTCTTCTAGGATTGTAACTTCCTTTATTCGGTGTTTTATTGCTAGTTAACGCAAATAATCTCTCACTACCTAATCTTTCGTCTACAATTCTACGGGGAACGACACACAGCTTTGCTGCTTGCAGGTTCAAGTGGGCTCTCGTTAACAAAATTTTCGTTTGCAGCTTCGCTTTGCTACGTCTAATCTGTAAAGATTTTAGTTACCTAACTGATCTTTTAACACTAGAGTTGTCTATGCTTCCAGCTTCGCTGCTTCCTAATTTTTCGTTTACAGCTTTAATGAGATGATCTTTACTCTTTTAAAATTGTAGTTGTCTGACTGCTCTTCTAATCTTTTATTTAACTCTTCGTTTCGCTGCCTCTACTTGGCCAAAACTCTAGCTGCCTAGCTGCCCTTGTAATATTCTAACTGTCTGCGCTCATAGCTTTTTCGTTTACAGTATAGGAAGGCCTACACTCTTCAAAAATTTCAATTCAGAATGCTGAATAGTTGCTCTTCTAAAATTGCAGCCGGCTATGTTCGCAGCTTCGATGCTCACCAGCTTGAAGAAGCTATCGCCTCGCCTTTGTATTCTTCTAAGATTGAAACTTTTTATGTTTGCATTGATTCGAATATCGCTCTAATTTCTTCTGAAAAGTTGTGGCTCCCTATGCCCGCGTCTTCTTGTATACTCAGTCTTCCAATTTATTTTATTTTACCATCTAAATTTCATCTTTGCAGTAATTACTGGTCTTTTTTCCACAGCAAATTTTTCTTATAAAATTGTATATCATATAACCGCCGAGGCGAGCAAGAATTGCAGTTGCTGTCAGTGTACGCAGCTTTATTGCTCGCTGAGTCGGATAAACCTTCTTCATCTAATTTTTAGCTTGCATTTTCACTGGTCTTACCGGTCTCTACTCTACTTCTATCCTTTTGATTACAGCTTCGTTATTCAAAGACTTAGACAGCTCTACAATTATCTAGTTATCTTATTTTTCGTTTGCAACTTAATTCCATATAATCTGTAAGACTATCTATGCTCTCAGTGTAGTTGAAGCTTCGCTAACCCTACTGATCATTACTCTACTGAAATTGTAGCTTCCTATGTTCATCAATTTGCTGATGCAGGCTTGGAGATCAGTTAAAATTTTTCTCATAAAATTGTAGCTCGACAGACGCACAGCTTTGTTATTCGCTGACGCAAGCAAGCCCTGACTATCTGATTTTTCATTTGCAACTTCACTGCGAATAGCCTCTACACTACTAAGATGATATTAGTATGTTTCAAAAGTTTTGTCCATTTTTATGAAACTACTTTAAACTGTAATATCTCAGTGAATTCTCGTTCAATTTAATCGAAAGAAGCGCCATTTGAATCAGTGCACTTTTACCAACGTACTACATATCGATCAATTCCGTCTACATAAAATTTGAGCGCTCGGGATTCGATTAAATCGATTAAGGCCGTTTTCGCCTGGTCCTGATTGGCGAAGATTCTGCTGGTGAGAAAGATAGTAATCACTTAGCGAGAGGTCTAGGGAAAATGGTGGGTGAGGCAGAACTCAGACGCTGATCACCATAGAGTAACCACGGTCTTTTTTTTAGTGGGTTTGCGCGTCCAACTACTGTGCTGTTGCTGTAGAGGATCTACTTTTCATCACACGTGAAGATCAGATCCAAGAAGGGATCGTTTTGACTGCACAAAGCAAAGAAAAACAGACCTTGAAACGTGTTAATTTCTGTCGAACGTTCAAATCATGGGTCACTCACTTTTCTAGCTTTTTGATCTTTCCAATACGTTTCAAGGGTCCAATCTTCGTCTTGGATTACTCTACGTTAACCACTTCGGAATTTATCTTCTAGGCTAAAATTTCCGGAGCGAAATTTCGCAAACCAACATCAAACAGCGCGTTTATTAACACTGTGATTGCCATATTCCTTGTTAATTTTTCCTGCAGTTTCGACAGCACTTTGGTTAAATTTGAATTTTGTATTGGAACATTATATAGAAATAACCTGAAAAAAAAATTTGAAAAAACCAGTAGAATAAATGTTTACTGAGATATGGAGCTACAAAAACACATGACATTAAAACGAACAAAACTTTTGAAACAACCTAATAGCTGCTTAGTAGATGTACTTTCTTACAAGCTATACTTAGAATCTCTGAATAAAAACCGATTATACAATGTATTTGTGAAATCGATTTTTATTTGCTGTTAACGACTCTACTGCTTTTCTAAAAATACAGCTGTTAGCTTCTTTCTAGTTTACGCGAATCTCGCCATCTAATCTTCCGCAGCTTCTCTTCTAAGATTGTAGCAAAGCACTAATTTTTAACAGCATAGATGTGAACTGCTCCCATAAGATTGTAGCCGTCATTGGTCGCAACTTCGCAACTCCGCTATTCGGGCAGCTTCGTTGAGAAACGATTTTACCTTTCTAAAATTGTAGCTGCCCTCTGACGGTATCCTATTTCGGGCCTTCTGATGCTCCCTATTTTATATTATACATAATTCTACACATGATTTTATCGGTTGTTTAGATCAGAAGTGTACAAACTTTTTACTATTTGAGCTTTAATTAGACCGCTTTGTTTCACTATCTCTACGTGGCTAAAACCGTTCTGATATTCTAGCTTTCTCTGCTCGCAGCTTTTTCGTTTGCAGCATAACTGGGAATGTCTATACTCTTCAAATACTTCAATTCAGATAGATTTTAGTTGCTTTTCTAGAATTGTAGCAGGCTATGTTCGCAGCTTCGCTGCTCACCGGTTCAGGCAAGCTCTCACCTCGCCTTTGTAATCTTCTAAGATTGAAACTTCTTATGTGGCTCCCTATGCTTGCAGCTATTCATATACTTAGATAGTTCTCCAATTTATCTTCACCATCTAAATTTCAACTTTTAAATCATATGGCCCCTAAAGTGAGTCAGGATTGCAGCTGCTTAGTTGCTTTTCTAAAGTTCTAGCTGTCAATGCTATGGTCTTATTGGTATTTACTCTCTTAATATTATCTCAATTTGGTTCCAACTTCACTATTCACAGATTTAGGCAGCTCTCCAATTATATCGTTATCTAATTTTTCGTTTGCAAACTCACTGCAGATAATCTTTTCGTTGATTCAGGTAAGCTTTTGCCATCTAAATTTTAGCTTTGTTATTTTTCTAGCAATATGGCTAAAATTCTAGGTGTCTGTGCAAGCTTTCGCTAAATATTTTTTTACTAGCAGCTTCATTGACCTACGCTACATATTCTTCCGTTTGCAGTTTCGCTGGGGAACGACTCTACTTTTCTAAGATGATAGCAGCCCATTACTTTTCTAAAAATATAGCTGTTAGAAGCTCCTATAAAATTGTAGTTGTCTAAGCTCGCAGCCTCGCTGCTCAGCGACTCGGGAAAGCCCTCGCTGTTTAATCTTTGTTTATAGCTTCGCTGACCTTATTGATCTTCGCTCTACCTATGCTCGCAACTTTCTTGCTAGTTAACGCAAATAAGTTCTCGTTATCTAATCATACATTTTCAGCATTTCTATGACTATAGCAGCCCACTAATTTTTTGACAGTGTAGATGTGAGCTGCTTTCATAAAATTGTAGATGTCTATAGTCGCAGCTTCGCAGCTCGACGACTAGGGCAGCTTCGCTGGGAACAGACTCTACCTTACAAACCTAAGTTGCAACTGCCCTCTGTTTTTCTAACAGTATAGAGACGCCCGCAGTTTTGTTGTTCGTTGACGCAAACCTTTATTATTCCAAGATTATAGCTGCCTAGTTGTTCTTTAAAAAAATATAACTGTCTATGCTTGTACCTTATTTTTTCTTGCAGCTGCCCTAACTGGTGTCTACTCATCTAAGATTCGAACTTCCCATTTTCGCTGCTCACAGACTCTTACAGCCCTCTTATACCAGTAGCTTTCTTTCTTTCTGAAGCGAGTAAGCTTTTATTATATAATATTTCGTTTGTAACTTCCCTGTGAATAGCCTGTAGTCTTCTATGATTTTAGTTTCCTAGCTGCTTTTTAAAAAAGAATACTAGCCATAGGGGCCAATACAAAGCCATAATAGCTCTACTTTTCTATGATCGTAACTTCCTGTATTTACAACTTGGCTGCTCAAATCTCATTTTTCGTTTGCATCTTTACTGTGGATAACAGCTTCTCTTCTAGGATTATAATTGCTTTGCTTTTGAGAAATATTGCTGCCTATTAGCATAGCTTCATTTTTTTAAAGAAAGACAAAGTAACGGGCTTAACAGTCACAGCAAACAATAGATTATATACTTCGCTGCTCGCTGCCTAGCTGCTCTTCTAGCATTTAAGCTCTTTAGATTGCAAGTTCATTGGTGACCTCTATTAAGTTATCAAAAACTATCTAATGTTTCGTTTGCAATTTCACTGCAGATAGCCTGTACAATTCTAAGATTGTAGTTGCCCATTTGCTTTTTTAAAACAATGTAGCTGTCAATGATCGCAGGCAAGCCCTCGCTGTCTAATTTTTTTCTTGCAGCTTCGATGGACTTACTGGCTCCTGTTTTTCTAAGGTTGTAACTTTAAATATTTGCACAGATTCAGCCAACCCTCCAATTTTTCTTTAAAAATTGTAACTTTCAATACTTGAAACTTCACTGTAGATAGCTTCTATTCTAGGATTTTAGTTTCCTAGCTGCTCCCTTAAAAATATTGCAGCAAATTCGCTTTTAGTATTTTTTAAAAATTATTTTCGTGCTTTTTTTCCCAGATTTCCTTTCACCTATCTTGAAATTGCACAACAATTGCTTTTAAACTTCGCTGCTCGCTACATAGCTGCTTTTTTAGCATTTAGATGACAGGTTCATTGGTAACAACCTCTACTCTTCTGCTGCTTTCCTAACTTGCTCACAAATTCATGGGCCCTAGCTATCAAACTTTCCGTTTGCAGCTTCACTTTATAGCAGCCTTACTGATCATTACTCTTTTCAGATTATAGCTTCCTATTTTCACCACTTCGCAGCACACAAACATAAAGAGCCGTCAATTTTTTTTAAATAAAATTGTTTCTCGACATGTTGAGCCCTGACTATTTGATCTAAGATAATAAATATCTGGTAATAGTACTTTTTTATAAGCTATACTTAGAAACAATAAATAAAAAACGATTACACAATTTATTTGTGAAATATAAAATAGCTTATAAGGAAGTACAATCTGACTTTGATTATTAGATACAGCCTTATATTGGACACTAAAACAAAGCTAGCTACTCTTTTAAAGGTGTAGCTGTCTATACTTCGCTGCTCGTCTGTTATGTAATCCAGAATTGTGGCTTTCTTGCTAGCTAATGGGAATAATTTCTCGCTATCTAATAGCAGCCCAATAATTTTTTAGCAGTATAGTTGTGAGGTGCTCTCATAAATTTGTAGCTGGTTTTTACTCTTCGAAGATTGTAACTTTTTAGATTCGCGGCTATGTTGCTCACAGACAATCTCATTTTTTGTTTCTATACTTCAAGAATTGTAACTTCCTATGTTTGTCTGGAATCTTGGAAAACTCCAAGGAAGAAAAAGTTATTGATGATACCATCAGTAAGGACTATATATTCTTAATCAAATAAAATTTCCTTTGCGAGAAAAACAGCAGGATAATTGAAAATTTTAACTAGTTAATCGATACAAAATAGTTTGCCACTTAATGTAATAACTCTACACGAAAAGCATAAATGAAACAATAAATCATAATTAATTATATAGCTAAAGTAGGAAAAGTGTTGCTGCTAACCATATACTAACTGAAACTTCGATATTTTACACACCAACTTAATTCCCTAAAAACAAAATAAAAATGGAAACTCCTCGTAGTGCTTCAGAACTTGGAAACTTTAAATTTTGTCCCCATAACCGTTAATAAATCATTTCCTATTTGTCATTGGGACGCTTCACATAAATATAAACGTGGAATGCATAATAGAAAATATCGTTCAATATGATCAATATAATCGTTTAAAACGCATAGCGAAAAACAATTTTTTTCGAGAGAAAATTATTTATGTTGCGTAAAATACACCTGCAATACAGTTGCGGCCGGGGCTGTCGCATCACTTGGAAAAATAACTGCACCATTCACATAGGATAGTAATTAAACTGTGACGTGAAAACACGCTAAACAATTCCCGGGCTATAATAGACTACCTCTAAATTAGCAAAATATTCTCTCTGCAAAAACTTTGTTCAGAAAAAAAAAATATTTAGGGGTCGCGCAGTGCATGGTTTAAAAATAACTGGAACCTTTTTTGATCAAATGGCAAGTATTCTCGAATTATTTATAATTAAAGCGGATGTTAGTTCGAAAACGAGAGTCCCAAAATAATTTGTCATTTAGTAATGTTTGTATTGTAAGGGCTTAAACCCTAATCAAACCGAACATCAATTAGTTTATTGAGCTACGGTTTATTAAATTTACTGGGTAAAATGAAGTTCTAATAAGTTTTCATCAACATAAACTCATTTTCAGCTCATATTTCATATTTAGTTTGTGATTATATTTCATGCAATAACACTTCAATAATGAAATATCGTTTATCATGCAAATTACCTAAATATTTCGATACCTAACTTTTAGTTATCTCTATTACTTTGAAAGTTTCCCCCAACGTGCAATGGGAGACTTGGGAAAACTAGGTTTAGAATAATGGAAAAAAATCACTAATTATTTAGAATTGTTAGTTTTTGTGTTAGAAGCAAAACCGATGGTCCAATTATAAATTAACTGAAACCCCAACCTTTTCAGATAGCTTAAGAAGATTAAAACTATTAGATTTCAGGCGGGTTTCCATTACAAGTTGAAGCCTTGATGAGTCTATGTACATAATTCATCTACTCTATTTAATACTTCAACATTTTAGTGGCGCTTAACCTTTTCGTTCAGACACAAACCTCATTTTAGTCAGATTTCACTTTTTCCAATTAATTTTCTATTTCCACTCATTATGGATTCTAAATAATAAAAGGCGTGTTTCCATCGCGTAAATTATTTGATTGCAGGTGGAAAACGTATTCGTTTGCCCAAATTAGTACAGCGGTCAGCTGAAGAGTGTACTGCAATAATTGAGGGCCTGGCTTTCCTGTAACAAACATTCAAAATCCCACTAATGGAACCTTAATCGCTTTACATTGATAGATGTGCTTTCGACAGATTACTAATAAATTTCTAAATGAAACAATGTTGACGTAAAATAAGCATATGTTTTGTGACACATGCGTTCTCTAATTCTTGTTAAGGTAATTCTGGCAATGCGTCACATCAATTCGCAAACCATAATCGAGAAATCGGGACGTGTGAAATGCAATTTGAAATATTTCCATGTGGTCTGTGCAACACCAATTATTGCAGATATTAACGCTGGGGCTTATATGCATAAATCTATTTCGTGCGTTTAATGGTATCTATTTTTAAGTGAGTTTATTGCCAGTTTTTCAAAAAAATTCCAAAAGCACGATACGAAATAATCTGATATTTCCAAAGGAAATTGCTAACGCCTGTCGTATAAAATCAAGGGAAAATATTTTAAAATGATATCGCAGATTCCGGAACAAGATTTTAAAGATGTTCATGAAATTGATTTTCAGGCGGAAGTCCGATATCAAAGCACGACTCTAGCGCTGGGGAATGCGACAGCGACGAGAAGAACCCCGACATCATACCCCAACCGACAGATGCTGACGAGGCAGCAGACTTCACCAGGAAGCGACAACACGTGTCCACCATCGAGACGTCGCCCAGCAGAAGCTTACTACACCAAGCTGGCAACTCGGGAGGTGGGGGATACATCGGATACTGTACCCTGCGTAACGGAATGCCGCTCCACGACATCACTGCGCAGCCAAAGCTGGTCAGTACATCTATTTATGTTCATAATTATTTCAGGTATTTGATTTTGATTGAAATATGTGGAACTCCAATTTGGCATTCCCCAATTGAAACATTTCGAAATGTAAATAATTTGAATTTAGATTTTTAAGTAGCTTTGATCTTCCAATATTTGTATAATTATCCCAAAGTATAACTTTAAGAAACAATCTGCGCTTTGCAGTTCTTCTGAAAATTTCGTACCTAAATTTAATAGAATTACGAATGGAATTTCCCAGATTTTATTTCTGTAAAAATTCAATTAGTCGAAATTCATTGAAAAGGCTTCCTCTTTTGATGAAATGATTTTAAAAAGACCGAGTTTTAAAATTGCCAGAATTAATGACTTCCTTCTATCCCGAAAAAAAGTATGAATACTTCATTTGCTCTAAACGCAAGCACCTTTACAACTTCAGAGTTATGCCCGTATAACTTTCTGGGGGAGTGCAAAATTAACACAAAACACATGAAAAATTTAAATCAAAAGCTTTTGGATTTCGCTGCGCTACATTTTTTCCTCGAAAATTAATTACTGTTCCGTTTAATTAAAGGACTAGTTTCGCAATCTGTTTTCCTTTAATTTTCAGAAACAAAACTGGCAATTACATAATTTTCTCTTTACTTCTCGTCTTTTTTACAGCATATTGGAATATATCACAAATGAATTTTAACAGCAATGAAAAATAAATATTTAGTTTTCTAATTGTTCACCCGAAAAGGACAATGAATTAAGGATTGGCGTGTGCAAGGGTCGAGACGGGCGCGAGAAAAAGACGGGCACAAAAATCAGCATACAAATTGACGGTTGATTCCCGATTAAATCAGATTTTAAAATTCGAGCCGATATTTTACTTTTCAAACTAAGTAATTTGCGTAATGTAGCTTTTGAGCGGATAACAGTGCAATTTAAATCGAATCTCCCGTCTATATTTACATACTAATCCCATTATGGCTGTGGCCCGCCCGTTTCCCTAATTATTGGTTCGATTTTGAGGTTGGCGCCCCGTCCAAATACAAGACGCCCAGACCGCTTAATTCCTCGCGAGAGCCATTTCTACACCTGTTTATAGCTTAAATATTTAACGTTTAGCCTAATTTAGAGATCGCCTATGCTAATTTTGCACCCGAATTAGTCACATTTCAACGCCTGATTATCACATGTATTAACCTGCTTTAAATCAAAATTTTAAGCTTTATTTCACTTTGATTTAAGAAATTTTCGTTAATATCGTACTTGTTAGTTAAAATACTACATTTAGTGAGTAATGCCATTAAATAATTGTAATAATTGCATTTTTTTCTTGTATATTCTGAATGTGTGAAATCGTGTCAAAATTACATTTGCACTTCCTATGCTTGCAGTAATGGTGGATGCGCTAACATTACTTTCAATTTAGTTTTTCACCCTTAATACGGTCGTACTAACTTACTATTTAGATTAAATAAAATAAAATCCAAATTATAATATAATTATATTATTTTTTGTATTAAAGAATTAGACCATGTCAAAATTACACTTAAGTCGTATACTTGCGTGAATAGTGGATGAGTTAACAATACAAACAAGCGATTTGGTAAATGTTAAATAAAACGATTTTAAACCGACTTCAACGCCTAATGTAAATAAATCCTTTTTTTAATTAAATTTTTTTTTTCTTCGATTCATAAAAATCATTCAAATCAGATTTACCAGCCATTCTCTATAATCATGCTCTTCCTCTCTTTAACTCTGGTGGTTTTCTCTTAGTCCAGGACGTAAATTTATTTTTCTTTTTTAGGTTTCTTTTTCTTCGTTCTCTTAGAATTGTGCGATGGTGGCTTATACTTTCCTTAGCATTTTTTTAATTTTACGTGATATTAAGGATATTTGCTACTGCAGCAAAACGTTTATTCTGGTAGCTAAAATATTTGTCACAATGTATATCATAACCGAATATGTGATGTCTACATCTTTTTTCAAATTATATTATACATGCTACTGCCACCATCGGCTATCATTTTGCACCCAATTATAATATGATCAAAAACTATACCCAATAATTGCAGCATTCGCCAGAAGAAGCATTATAATTGGTTCTGTAAGATCTTTTAGCTCAACAGTTATCAGTGGTACGCCCTCGACATTTCGGCTTCTTCCTTTGCAGCTTCAGCCTTTTTTTAAGCGACTATGTTTTCTTATATTCCAGTTACTCCTTTCTGGATGTTCAAGTTTTTATTTTGATTTCTAAAAGGAATATCCATGGTCGAAAATAACTCCCTGCTGTTTTTCTTTTGTGGTTTAGGGGAAACCTTTTAAGAAGGGAAGAACCCTAGAGACGTCAAAAATAAAACGTAAACAAACATATCTCTTACGTTTCCATTCGTAACTTGCCCTCATATAATATAAGTAGGCAACACTGTTCCCCCATTACTTGGGGGTTTTGCGAGAAGAAAATATGTTAGATACTTGGGTGCAAGTAAATATGTTCATACAATATAATTTGTGCTGCACCTGTTTCCAATTTACTTTTTTTAAAATTCATATTTTTCTGTTAAAATATATTTTTATATAAAAATTATATTATTTCTTTAAAAGTGCTCTTGCTGATTTTTAAATAATTTTTATTTGCGCCTATATCAGTTATACTCAAAAAATAACTCGCCAACAAATTATATGCAACACAGTCAAAAATTGAAAAAAACATTTTTTTGCCAAGACTCTTGTACTGTTACTATTTAAGTACTTATTTTTGTGCATCATAAAAGCGAATAGAGTATAGAGCTTCTTATAACGGATAGAGTATAGTATAAGATACACACTTTATTTAAACAAAAAAAAAACATTACAGTAAGAAATGTGCACTATTTTGGCAATCAAAACAAACTAATGTCCCGAAGGGTCATATATAAAAACTTAAGGATTCGCTTTAGCGAATCTCGGCGAGCAGCGAAGCTGCAAGTGTGAAGGGCCAAATTTTAAGAAGAATATACAATATTAAAAATTGATAAAACTATTTATTTGTGTCTTTTATATGCGAAAACAGTTTATTTATGTGCGCTGTTTTTATTTTTGTCAATCCTTAACATTTAATATTCTTCTTAAAATTTGGTCCTTGACACTCGCAGCTTCGCTGCTCGCCGACATTCGCTAAAGCGAATGCTTCAGTTTTTATATATCGCCCCGCGGGACAACAGTGTCTTTTGATTGCCAAAGCACTTTTCTTACTGTAATGTGTTTTGTTGTCTAGTGTGGGGTGCAGTTCTAAACAATGCACACAGGTTTATTTACCAAAATAGACCCACACTTTTTGAGCAGAAGCTGTACTACATTGTATCCCGAAGAGCGATATATAAAAACTCAAGCATTCGCTTCAGCGAATGTCGGCGAGCAGCGAAGCTGCGAGTGCCAAGAACCAAATTTTAAGAAGAATATATAATATTAAAAATTGATAAACATACAAACTGTTTATTTGTGTGTTTTATATGCCAAAACAGTTTGTTTTAATTTTAGTCAATCAAAAACTTGCAGCATCGAGGTTCTTGTGTGACCTTGTGCCACCTAGTTTAAAATGGTAACGCATGAGCGAGGCTCTGGCAACTCTGTCTCGTATCTCTCAATGCTTCCCTGCATGTTGCGTAGTTGGCGTCAATTTTGCGATCTGCAGCAAACTGTTGTTAACTGTGCGTGCTTTGTTAAAGATATTACTTGATATTCATTTTTTATGTCAAGTAGTAAGAGAAGAAAAGTAAGTGATGAAAGCAGAACATTTAATGTAGAATGGGAGTTAGATTTTTTTCTTTACTACTGTGAAGGATAAAATGCTGTGTTTGTTGTGCAATACAGTTTTAAATACTTTAAAAAACGCGAATGCAAATAAACAATATTTGACTCATAAAAAACATAAATATTTCGCTTTAGAAGGTGAATCACGAAAAGCTGTACTTCAAAAGTTGAAAAATGAGAAGCATCATCAACAGGCATCTTTTAGTGCCTTTGTAAATCAAAATACCACTGCAATTGCTGTTACGTACAAAATAGCACATATATTTGGAAAAAGGGGCAAACTATTTAGTGACATTGAAATAATTAAAGAATGTATTGTTGAAGCAGTGAGTATGTTAGATCCAAGAAAAGTTACAAACAATTACCTCTTTCAAGAAGAACTGTAACAGATCGACAGCACGAATTAGCGCAAAATGTAACAGAGCAACTTCGTATAATTATACAAAATGAAAATGTTTATTTTTCAATTGCTTTAGATGAAAGATCAAAGCACTGATAAAACAGGTTCGGCACAAGTTTTATATTTTATTCGTGCTATAACTAAAGATTTTCATTGTTACGAAGAACTACTTGCATTGGGTACACTAACTGGAAGAACTCGCGGAGCCGATATTTTCTAAAACTTCAAAGAAGTATGTAATAAATTACAATTAAATGTCAGTAATTTAGTCAGTGTCTGCACCGATTGCGCACCTTCGATGAGAGGCAAAACAAAAGGATTCGTTGCTTTGTTAAAAAAGGAAAACTTAAATTTGAAAAAATTTTTATCATTTCACTGCATTTTGCATCAGCAAAATCTTTGCGCAAAATCTACCATTTTGCAAGACACTCTGGGTAGAACCATTGCGATTGTCAACTATATTCGCGAAAATGCAATGCGTCATCGTGAATTTCGGCAGATGCTAACTTTAGATGAGGAAACGTACAGTGTTGACCTACCGTACTACTGCAAGATTCGCTGGCTATCAGCAGGTCAGGTTTTGATAAAAGTTTTGTCTTTACGACGACAAATTTTAAGCAAGAACAAGGAAAACTATGTGATCTATCAGATGAAGTATTTATCAGAAACATTACATTTTTGTCTGATATTATGACAAAACAAAACAATTTAAATATTTGCCTGCAAGGTGAAACGAAGCATATTTATGAAATGTGGCAAAAGGTCCAAGCGTTTAGAAAAAAAATATCATTTTTCAAAACATTGCTTTCTTGATCGGACTTCTCATGACAAAAATTAAAACAAATTTAAGAACACAAACTACAGATGCACATTTAGAGTATCAATTACAGCTGCGTGTTACGAAGCTTGATCCAAATATACAATTACAAGCAAAAAACAAAGCCAAATAAATCACTAGCTTAGTGAAAAAAAATAATTTTATATTGTAAATTTTTATATATATTATTGTAAGTATATTATATTTATAATTTTGTAGTATTATATTTTATTTTTTCTATATAATGCAAAAAATTTATAAATCTCTAGAAAAACTATAATTATTTCAGAATAGTCACTTTCTTAGGTCAATCAGCTTATGCCTCTCTTATTAAAAATTGATAAACATACAAACTGTTTATTTGTGTGTTTTGTATGCCAAAACAGTTTGTTTTTATTGTTAATCCTTAATATTATATAT
>JAUIMW010000986.1:0-14098 GCA_033557785.1 Enochrus cinctus
GTAGGAACAAGAGCAGAATTAAGATGTCGCGTAGAGAACGAAAATGGTAAAAAAAAATTGCAAAATTTAAACTTTAGATGTTTAAAAAAATAATTTTTCAGATAACTCGCCTCCACCTTTCCACATCAACTGGGTGCGTGCCGACAACTCTTCCTTGCCCAGAGAGTCATACACGAACGGTGGTATTTTATACATTGATAACGTACAACCATCCGACGCTGGCCAATACCACTGTTTGGGAATGACACGTGACGGAAAAATCATGTTTAGCATTTCCGCTGACCTAGTAGTGCCATGTAAGTTTTTATTCTGTTACTTAAGCCGTACAGAGCTTTTATTGTTTAATTTATTTTAAATATATTGTAAATAGTTCCCATGAATTATTGTTTACTTCTCTTTGTTTCAATGAAGCCACAGAAGACATATTATGCATACACAGAGGTACTGTGTTGTTGCAACGTATTTTTATTTGCATAATTTACTTTGCGTTGTGGTAATGCATGACATAAATCAATGAAATCCTAAATAAATAAAAACACAGTGCCTTCGAAAGTCTCATTCCAATTTCATAAGCTTTTTATTAGATGTTTTAGTTGAATGTTTTGAAGTAGACACTCCTTTTTTATTGCAAAGGAATCAATTTTAATGTGTTGCCATAAATCTCCAAAAAAAATTGTTGAATCGTTAAATTTACATTATAGATCCGCCACAAATAACCCTCCATCCTCCGAAACAAGTAGTCAGGCCTGGAGACGACGTCCACATAGAATGCCGAGCTTCCGGAGACGAACCAATTTCCATCACCTGGCTCCCAATGACCAGCTTCCCTCCATCTGTTCGAACATCTGGCGGCCACTTGCAGTTCCGCCAAATCAAGAACTCAGACGCCGGTCGTTACATTTGCAGGGCAAGCAATTCCGGTGGTGAAGCTGATGCCGTTGCAGAAGTAGTTGTCCAAGGTAAGTAAATTCGAAAAAACCTCTCTCCTAACATTTAATATATCAAAACAATAATTTCAGAACCTTCAAAAACAACCATAACAGCCGATAATCGTGAGCAAACAACAACTGTAGGTACCGATATGACTTTAAGATGTGTAGTGCATTCCGATCACAGTCGCCCTCAAATTCGTTGGTTCAGGGAACACCTTGAACTACCACGCAATTCCAGAATTGAAAATGAAAACCTGAGAATTTACAGAATACAACAAGAAGACGAAGGAAGGTATTTCTGTGAAGTATCGACCCAAGACGGTACTGCATCTGATTACATTGATCTCTACGTGCAAGGTACAGGGCACAACTACAGTCCATACCTCGATATTCAAGCGTCAGCACCGGTGAGCCACGTCGGAGATTCTTTAGATTTACATTGTAGATCCAATGAACCAGGTGTGATAACAACTTGGTCTAAATTACAAGGAACATTTAGTTCTAACGTTAAAATAAGCGGAGGTACTTTGAGAATCGATCGTATCAGACCAGAGAATGGTGGAATATACAGATGCGAAGCTAAAGGACATAGCGGTGTTTACCATAAAGATTATACTGTTGATATTTTAGGTAGGTAGAATTATCTGTTCAGATTGAAAGCTCTACTAACATGAAAATAGTACCTTCTTACTAACAAAACATTAGATTTATATTATACGTTTGTATTGACTGAGATGACGTGAAGCAGACGGTTCTGGAAGAAAACTGGAATGCTACAAATACCGATGATTTTGTATTGTCAATTGCTTCAGAGCGACAACCTATTGTATTTTTGTACAAAACGCTTTTTTCTTTCCAGATAACATCGAAAGGGAACCACCTCACATTGAAACCAAGACAGCTCCTCTAGGATCCACCATTCAAATGGACTGCCGATCTAATATTAACCCACCCATTAGGTATATGTGGAGCAAACAAGGCGGCCAGCTGCCAAGGAATGTAGACACACGCAGCGTAAGTTTTTTGTTTATATTTCATTTATGCATTTTGTCATTAGTGTTTGTTTTGGAACAACAATTCCTATCAAAATTTGCATCACAAGGACCTAATTTAACTAGAAAAATAGTTTATGTTTATAAAATTGAAGGGAATGCTGATGGGAACATGGATCGTGAGAGGGACATTTGAGGAAGGAAAGCTCAGACACATTATTGAAGAAATAAAAAAATACTAGTTTGATATAGTGGTGCTGCAGGAAGTGAAACGAAAGAAACACAGCATCACAGAGATTGGAGGCTGTATACTACTAAATAGTGGAGGAAATGATAGAATGTTGGGAACAGAAAATGAAGATAAATCTCTATTTAAAAAAAAAAATAGTAATGAAAATATATATTTAAAAAAAAGCCTTTGGCAGTGTTTATCACAACATCTTACTGGAAAAAATACATGTATCAGGTATCAGAGGATTACTATTAAATCTTATAAGAAGTTACTTATCCAACAGAGTGCAATACAAGGAAATTCGTCATTGGGAAGGAAGTGCTGTTCTATAAAATCCTCTACTCATTCAAAGAGGTATCCCCCATAATATCGTCCTGTAGCCAGAGTATGTATTTGTGTGCTGATGATACTACTGTTGTTCTGAGGAAACAGAGCAGATCAACCATGGAGCTGGAGGTGTATAGTATATTTTTGAAGCTCTAATATTTATCAAGGCCAATCCCAAATTCTCTTAAATGAGACTACAACACTAGAAACAAGACCAATTTGATCACCTACATTCCTAATACCATTTACATCCAGAAAAATGTACATATTACAGTATCATAAAATAAAAAATGCAGATTTTAATTCATTAAAATAATTCAATTTTTATTAATTTTAAGTAAAAAATGTCCAATTTAAATTCAATTTTTTTTTTTGCAGAGAGTCATACAATTAAACAACGTAAACAGCCAAGATGCCGGAACATACATATGCACAACTAGCAATGATGAAACCACGATTGACGTTCCTACCATTTTAATAGTAACAGGTATTGTGCCACACTTCACACAGGCACCTAAGAGCTACATCGAAATACCTTCGCTGCCAGACTCTTACCTACAATTCAATTTTGAGATCTCGTTCAGACCAGAAACGCACGAAGGTTTACTTTTATACAACGGAAACCCTCCAAACAGAAACCAAAGAGACTTCATAATGCTTTCGCTAGTAAACGGCGTTCCTGAATTTAAATTTGCTCTCGGTGACACAGAAGCCACCGCGAAAGGAAACAGGCCTGTTACCATCGGGCAATGGCACACAATTAAAGTAACGAGGAACAGGAAGAAGGCAACGATGTACGTTGATGGAGATGGACCGTTCACAGCCATAGCAGGAAACAGCAAATATTCCGGAATGGATCTCACAGACAGCTTATTCTTAGGAGGAGTTCCGAATGTGCAAGATATATCTAGTAAAGCGTACGGCGCCGACATTGGGTTCGTTGGATGCATCAGCCAGTTCAAGGTTGGTCAAGCACACCAAGATATTTTGAGGGACGCTATCACCAAACAGGGCATAACTACTTGTGAAACTTGCTCTGAGAATCCATGCCAAAACAAAGGCGTTTGCCAGGAAGCGCTGTCGAAAGAAGGATTTATGTGCATCTGTCCTCAAGGCTACAGCGGACCAACTTGCAACAAGCTTAGAGGAGAATCTTGTTCACCATGTAAGTTTTATTTCGTACAAACATTTCATTTTACAAGCAACACTTTGCTATAATTATTTTTGTATGTAGATGCTTGCGGGAAAGGTAGATGCATCGACACAGAAAACAGTTTCGAATGTTCTTGTCCTTTCGGTACCGTCGGCAGAAGATGCGAGCGTGAAATAGAAATCATGGAACCGGCGTTTTCCAACAATGCTTTCATAGCGTACCAAACACCTAAACCTCAAAGAAGACTCAAATTATCTATTAAAATTAAACCAAAGGACATACGAGACGGAATCTTGGTATACTGCAGCGAATCAGACGAAGGACATGGTGACTTTGCAAGTTTGGCCATTAAAGATCGCCACTTAGAGTTCCGGTTCGATGTAGGAAACGGACCTACAATTATAAGAAGCAAAAAGGAAATTATGCCGGACGAATGGATCGCAATCACGGCCAGCAGGAGCCTTAGTGAAGGAAGACTTGTTGTAAACGGAGACTTACCAGAAGTGGGCAGGTCGGTTGGAAACCACAAGGCTCTCAATTTGCAGACTCCTTTGTACGTGGGAGGTTTCGACAAGCATCGTGTTAAAGTTAACCCTGGAGTTGGCGTAGAATCAGGTTTTAACGGTTGCATATCAGAAGTAAGTTTAACATTAGTTTATGGAGAAAATTTGTTGAATTTACTTTTATTTTTTAGATTTCTGTGTCTGGAGTCGAACTGGACATACTCAGATCTATAACGGATTCTGCTAACGTTCATGATTGTAATGCCGCTACGTTTGAAGAAGATGATAATAACGAGCACCACAATGAAGTTAGAGGGCCATATGACAACGAAGAACAGCCGACATATCGCCACCAAACTGGATGTTCTAGCAACCCATGCAGAAATGAAGGACAATGTCAGCCGTTATCCCCTGTAGATTATAGATGTGTTTGTGTTCATGGATATAGGTAAGTATTCTCTCTGCACTTTTTTGAAAACCAAACAAAATAAATTATAGGCTGAAGTTTATTCTTTATTATAAGTGAACTTCACAGAATTGAGTATGTCCCTCATCATAACAAATTGGACCATCTTTCCATTATCAACAGCTTTGGCCAATAGATCAGCTCTTTCATTACCACGTATTCTGATATGGGCCTTTGACCATAAGAAATCTATTTTTTTGTTATCCTTAATACATCTTAAAAGTTCAATGGATTCCAGTATGTGGCCTTCAATAGTTTTTGTCTTGCTGAGAGAGAGACAGGGCAGCCAGGCAATTTGATAGCCTCTTTTATAGCAAATATCTCTGCCATATAAACTAAGCAAATGCTTGGTAGTTTGAATTGTAGTTTTTGTTCAAACTTTGGGCCTTATACTGTAGCACCCATATTCCATCTGTTGAGTTTAGAACCATCAATATAGATGTTGGCATGGTTTTTCTGTGAAAAAGATGGATTCTCCGAGTAATTTGGAATGTTAATATCAATGATCATTGTCGAGAGTTCATAGGGAAAGCTGAACATTGGATTTTTGTTGTAGTTTTATAAAAATATATGTATTTACTTAGATCTGAAAATAATTTTATCAGGATTGGTGATTTTTTCTTATTCCAATAATTTAATTTATTTAACTAAAAATCATGATTTTTTAACATACACTTGGGAAAGTTGATTTTGTATTTTAAGTTGAAATTAAAAAAAAAATTTTGTTGGCTAGTCTATTTGTTGAATCATGAATTTATTTTATTTAAGAAATTTTCTCTGGAAAAAAGCTTTAAGAATGCAAAGATTATATGGATTTGCTTATTAATTTATTTATTTTTTTTTTATTTAAGTGGTCATGACTGTGAAATTGCACCGAATCTATGCGACCAGCTGAGACCCTGCCAAAACGGAGGTTCTTGCTACGGAAACACAACCAATTATTCCTGCGACTGCCCATTAGGATTTTCTGGCACCAATTGCGAAACAAGTAACTATTGCTTTTCAAACATATAAACTGTGTTACAAAATAATTTTTTTTTTGCAGGAGCTGAATTAAGGAACGATGCACATTTCAGCGGAAATGGGTATCTGGAGTTCAATAAGAACTTATTGGATCATGAAGCTAACGAAGATGAAGTTATCGCGTTAGAAATGTCGACAAACTCCAGCGAAGGCTTAATTTTCTGGCAAGGACAAAAGTCGAGTGAAGATGATGGAGAAGACTACATTGCGGTTGCTTGTAAGTTAAATAAACCGAGTTGTATGTTCAATCATTTTAAGAAAATGTGTTTTCAGTGGTTAATGGATATGTGGAGTTTAGTTATGATCTTGGGTCTGGAGCAGTAGTCATTCAAAGCCAAGCTATAGTAAATGATGGAAACAGGCATAACATCATCGTTAAACGACGTGGAAGACATGGTACCATAGAAATTGATAACGAATACGATGATGAGGGAGAAGCACCAGGTTTTACAACGTCTATGAGCCCTGCCGGCAACATCTATTTGGGTAAGTGCCGACAATTTAAAAAAAAATTAAGCTAATTTGTTTTTTTTTCTTAAGGTGGTGCTCCAAATCTAGCGTATGTTACTGGAGGAAGATTCAGGTATGGATTCAATGGTTGCATACACGGATTTGAAATACAAGACTCTCGATCGATAGATCTGGGAATGAAAGCAATTTCAGGAGTTAACGTAAAACCATGTTCAAGGTGAGTTATTTTGTTTTTGGAGGTATACCACGTGGTTCAAAAATGATAGTCAAAAATGAAACTGCTAATTATATTCAAAATTTGAAGACGAATGGTGTTTGTCATATTAAAAAAGAAAATTTATGTAGCACACACGTGTAGAGTCGGCAGTGGATGTAGGTATTCGTATAAAAACAAGAAAAATAAATGACACAAATGTAAATAAACTCATACTGTTGAATTTTTGACTATAATTTTGTAATCACATTGTATAGCGGAACAAAATAGATTGTTAATTCAAATAACTTTTTCATGCTGCGCCAAGTAGACCACGATGGATTCCGTCCTCGCTTATATTTTCCGATTCTGACCAATTTGATGAAATTTTACAACCCCCTCCCGTCAACATTATCCATCCAAAACCTTCCAGTTTTGCTCTACCTCGTATTAACTTTCGCAAGAGTTGCTTGTTGTGTACCTTGTGTTTATACATACTTTATGTCTGATAAATACTTCAAACATAATTAGGAAATGAATATTTAATATATTGTAAATAATGTATCCAGTTATATTTAGCAATATTTAATAGAAAGACTGAAATATGTAACTAATCAGATTAAAAATGTACATAACTTAATTAGAAATAACGACGATCGCTATTCGTTTCTTAAGTACAATCTACAATTTTTTTTCATATTATTTTTAAATTAACGCAACCGTTTCAACATATCACTAGTTTTATAGTTTAAATCGAACATGTATTTTACATATTGCTAAATATTTGGATACGGATAACGAAAAATGTACCTTATTTGGTATATTTTTCAGTTTGTAAAGTTCAAGATTATAATGATAATTATAAATTTTGATAACTTATAAAAAAAATGCAAGACTCTTGCAAAATGTCCAAAAAGTGGAATTCTAAAGTTGTGTTAAATATTTTTATAATACCTTGATATACGAATATGTAGTAAAGGTTGTGAAGCTTTAACGTAAATTTCTGTTCTTATGATAAACATTATATAATATATCAAATGTACAGATGTGCAATAACATAAATATTTAAGCGTAAAATATAACATACCAAATATAACTGTACATATAGGTAATTATTATTAAATAATAGACTGATGCTTTGTCTGTATTGTGTTGCTACGAAATGGGATTTGTGTATGAAGGTAAGCGTTCAAGACGCACGAGATCCGCCTCTTTAAAATAAAATCTAACTTTTCGCTTTTTTTTTCAGCCATGAAGGACCTGGACGCTATAATTACGACGAAGAAATCGTGAATTAATTATTAAGTTGTACGTTCATAAATTAGGCAGTAAAATAATTAATCGGGACCTTCAATTTCGTCCATTCTACAACAATTGTGTTCCCTATTTTGTGTTCATTTTATTTTCTTTTATATCAACGTGGGAAAAGACATGCGAAGAAATATTTTACACGTGTAATGTGTTTAATATACTGTGTTGCTAAACCATCACTTTTCGAAAAAACACAGCAAATACGAAGTATTATTTTAACTGCCAGTCCCACAATTTACTATTACTATTATTATTATGTTTTTATATTTTTTTTCTATTACTATAAGATGCTTGTACAGTAACTACTTAATATTTTGTGCCATTTTAGACTTAGAAATAAGAAAAATTTAATTGAAAATAGTCATGTACATTTAAAAGGTAATTTAATACAAAAAAAAGAAAGAAATATACGAAAATGGTCCAATTTATTTTGTTTTAGTTATATATTTTTATTAAATGTAAAATGGTGCTACTAACTATTGTTTGCTTTGTTTATTATTTTACAGGGTTTCAAAATATCGAATAAATTTAATATTAAATGTAATATGTGTCGAAATCAACAAGGTATATATAACATAAGAAGACTTCAATTAGCAAAGTACGGAGGATAAAATCTAGAGTATAAGTAGATAAGAAACCTTTTTTTGAAATCCTGTAACGTTTTTGAGCAGTCGTATACATTGTGATTTTAAAAATCGTAACTTAAACGTATCAACAATGGTGATTAACAATAAATATATATTAGAATGTAAGCTAACAATTCTGTTTTATACTATGTTACGTTAACTAAAAATATTCTTAGAAACCAAATATTTTTTGCGGAATCTGTAAATGTAACTAGACCTCTGTAAACGATTCTTTAGAAAATGTTAACCGAGTACTTAGTATGTGTTATATTAGTCGATACCATTCATTCGAAATTTTTGATGTTTAATGCCTTCTGATGAACTATTATTGGCAATTAACTCTGTGTTAAAATGCATTTTCAATAACTCAAGACAATAATTACTCTTATTATATATAAATCTATATAAAACCATCCGTTTTTTATTTTTTTATCCCAACCCAAGCTGCTTGGCGACGTAATTAATAAGTAGAAGACGTCAATAAGGTAGATAATTTGCATATATAAAGTCGGCGGAACTGATCTAGAAGTGTGAATACAATAATCTGCTGAAAAAAGCTAAAAGGAACTCATGAAGGCATGTGTGGGGAAATCTCGGAGCTCCCCACCGCCTGCAGGCTCCAAAATCTAATGTCCAAGGACAAGAAAGCAGAGATACAGCTGCTAGAGAGAAAGGACGGCTCTCTAACAACCAGCAGCAGAAACACTCTGGAAGTGCTATTGGAGGCTCACTTCCCAGACTGTATAATTCAAACCAACCCAGAAGAGCAAGTGTCCCGTCAGGGGGACGCATACAAAGGGAACTCTACTACACTTGTGTGGAAAAATTTTAAAAAGAAAATCAAGAAACTATTCCTAAAAGGCTATCCTCACAAGAAAACTACCACACCTTCTTCACATACCTTGAGGAAAAGCAATGTCTTTAATACATTTGATCTTAAAAAATTTAAAATGCTAAGTGTACTAAATGTTGTTACTCTTAAAAGGAATTAAGTTTAAAAAAAAAGCAGCCCTATTATGGGTACAAATTAATATAAGATCATTTATTGTTACAACTTACATTAATATACATTTTTTAATACATTTAAATAATACAACCGAAACAATGCTATGAACGGCCCATGGTCACATATATAGCGTTGTATTTTTAACCTACAGTCTTGGGTTTTTACATTCAGTTTTTTTTTTTTTAATTTTAATTTAAATTATCTTAAACTATTACATATTAGATACACATGTACACCGTATATTTATTACAATAATAATATTTAATTATTACTAGATGAATATAACTGCTTAACATCATTCTAGGCAATGTCGTAACAACTTTTTAAACAAACGACGTGTCAACTATCAAAACTAAACATTTCTTTTATACACAATCACAAGAAATCAAACTTAATGACTAGGTGTAATATGTGGAAGAAATGTGACTCATTGATATGTTAACTATATAATTGATGGGAGCTTTCGTAGATAGCTGTTTTGACTGACTGTGCAAAGAGTGCATGTCACACGTACATCTTTAAGCTACGCGATCGAAACCTCAAAATTAAATGTTTGTCTTTTTTGCTTCTGGAAAACTTAAAATAGCAACTTCTGTTAAAACTTAAATTTATTGGAATGACTTTCATGGGGTATTTTCATCGATCACATTTTTAAAGTACAGTTTGTTTCGTAAGTTACACCAAAGCACTAAGAAAACTTAACGGGAAGAATTTAAAAGAAGTTTGCTTCGTCTTCGAAAGGAAGTACAAGGCACAAATATAATATTAAAAATTAATCTAAAAAAAAAATGTTCGCAACAACTTTTCTTACAGATAAAGCAGAAAACGGTACTAAAATTTAAAAAAAATTATGTTGAATGAGTGTGAATTTCTATCAATTGACCTACTATAACATTCAAATCTGTCCCAGCACATACACACTATTTAGAATATAACAGTAAACTGAATTTTCCTAGGTTGTATTTTGCCGTTTACTGGAAACCACCCTAACTCTTCGCATGACTCGTTAAAGGTATAATACACTTTAATCACGTTTTTTAAGATCAATTTTTAATTGATATTCACTAGTTAAAGTGAATAACGTGAGAAGGCAGAATGACCAAAAAAATTGATTTAAAAAAGACGTAAAGTGAGAACCCTTTAAATTATTTAACTTAAAATGTAACTCTATAATATAGTTTTGAGCATAAAACTACACCAAATTAGAATAAAGATCACTTATATAAGAATATATAAATACAGTCTTTTAAAATATATATTAGACAATAAAATAGAAGGATAATATACAAGAAATAACATTAAAATATTTTTTATAAGACGGAAATCTGGTAATGATTATACATGTTAGACCAAAAATAATTGGCTAAAATAATGATATAATCATCAAAAAAAAAAGAATCTCATGTGTAAATAAATATAAACAATTTATATACAGACAGTGACTGAAAGTTTCAAGAAAAACAATTTAATTTTTGATTTTGTACAAGTGGGAAAATGGAAGAATGTGAGGAAACAGAAGGAAGAAAAAAATGGAAGACTTTATGAGCAACAATAAATACTTAAAATTAAAATATAAATAATAGGAAGCAAATTTATAGCATGATTTTTCCTTGGGAAACTTACAATCACCTGTCGAATATTTCAAAAACCCACCAAATTTTACCAACATCTTTTAAACGTGCACTAGAAAAAATAAGTTATAAGAGCAAATACGTAAACATGAAGCTGCCATGTCGATATAATTTGATTGTGACCTGTATACAAATTGTTTATGTTTAAAAAAAATCCTTTGCAGGAGCAGCTGAAGGTTAATGAGGGGGTCAGACGTTGCTGTCTCCAGAAAGCGGCGACCCGGTAAAACTGATGGGTTGAGCATTGGCTACAAGATTTGAACGCATTGAATTGGGATTCTTTTCACCTGGTGATGCGGTTTGTTCAGCAACAGCAGCACTACGCATTTCCTCCGCTGACGCTCTGAAATATTCCCTTATTAAAACATACAACTACTACACAAAAACATCGAAATGAAAGTGTTGATTGAATACATTTACTTAAAGCATTATTTATTGTTACATGTTACCAGTAGAAAGTAGTACCACATATAACATATTTGCGTTAAAATACCAGAAAACAAAAGGAAAATAATATATAATGCTTATATAAATTCGAAATTAATGTATGGAATAACAACCTGAGGAACAACTGCAGAACAAAACCTGAACAGAATACAGATTATGCAAAATAAGGCCTTAAAAGCAATATACAGATTGCACTATAGAACACTGACAATGGAAGTACTAAAGATAACAAACGAGATGTTATTAAGATAAAAAATCCAACTTGAGCAAATGACAGTACTTCACAAAATTATTTACAATGTTATGAAGACAAATCAAACAATAACCTATAACAAAGGAAGATCAGTATATAGAACAAGAAATAGGGAAGAGATACATGTTAGGAAAATAAGGTTCCATACTTTACAACAAAATCCCACAAGAGATAAAAGATGCAAGAAATAGACAGCAATATAAGCCTCAATGCAGAGATTAATCTGTTGGAGACCTTCTTTATATGGTACCAATATTTAAGATTTTGAATTTATCACATATTGTAAATATTATATCGTAGATTGTAGATATTAATAATGGTATTTCTACACAGCAAGCTATATGTTATATGTGGTAGTACGTATACATCAAGCTAATTGGGCTCAAATAATAAATAGATGCTTTATGAATACCTACCAGTTACGTAACTATATTTACTACTTAAATAACGTCTGATAAGGGAAAATTTGAAACTGAAAAAAGAGGTTCTAATGTGTACGAATTCATGCCAATAATATATAGAAGAATCACCTCTAAATAGCTCATAAATAATTTTATGTTGCAGGAAAAAAAAGTAAAAATTTTGGAAGTGCTTTTACGGAGAATCTCTAGCGGAAGTCAGTTTCTACATGCAAGCAAAATGTAAACGCAAGCACATAATGTGAATGAAATTTTTGTTAATACTTTTGTTAATTAGGGGATTTATGTAGGGCGCCACACATCAGGATCTTCCATGAGAGTGGTGTGATGGTCGCTCGCCCCAAGCCCTGATGGTGAAGTGGCCATCTGAGGCGACGCCATTGCTGCCATGTCTTGTCTAGATGCTCTGATATTTACAATGGTTTTATTAATAAATTTTAGATTCGCACATTACTTTATACGAAATCAAAGCAATTTAGCACTACTTACTTTTTTCCAAGAGCCATCATCCCGTATATGACTCCTGTTACAAAGATAAGGCCACTTCCAAAAATGCTGCTCATTGAAGGGCAGAATATGATAGAAGGGATTGCCATTCTGAAATTTAAAATAATAAATAAATTGTTAATATTTTGTAGTTTGCAAATGTGTACTTAATATAACGTGCTATTTGCTATTCGGATAAATGTATTTTTTTAGCGCTGAGATAACATTTTTTAATTGCGCTAATAAAGTTTAACAACGAATGTAAACGGTAAGTGGAAAAAACAAAAGGTACGTACACGCAATAAGCTAATGCCTTGTTCCAAAGAGGTCTTTTGTCAACAGCATCGCTCATATTTTGAACGTAATCGATGAACATACAGCAGCACGGGGCCTCGCAACAAAGCAGTAAAAATCCACATACGATCTGCAGCATTCCACTTATTAGGCAGTCTACGTTGCCTATTAAAATTGATACACAGTTCCATACTCCCAAGAAAATTGCAACTGAAATAAACAAGCTTTATTTAGATTTGATGCAAATTGACTAGCTGTTGGTGTAGGTTGGATAATTTGTGTAAATTGAGTAAAATTGCTTTAACAATAATCTATTTAGAGTGCTTACAAAATACATGCAATGCACAATTTTTATTAAACCGCAGCAAGATCAAATGAATACACAGAGAATTGCATGAAATAATGAATATATTATTTAAAAATTCAGGAAGTGTTTACTTGTAGTTGATAAGACAATCACATACATAGACATATTTTCATATCAAATAAGGCTAATGAAGATAATATCTAAATCATAGATAATAAAATGTGCAAAAGTGCTTCTTAAAAACAAATAATTATTAGAGTGTTACATTTTATGAAGCAAACAGTATTAACATTTTTTCGAAATGCTTCTTAGGTTTAATTAATTTTCAGATTAAGCATTAAAAAATATTTTATTTATTTTTTAAGTTCCTTTATAGATTTTTTTTCAGTTATGAAAGCACAATTTGCATATCAGATACATACAAAATAAGAAAAGGTCAAAGTACTCATATAAAAACACTTTTTGACCTTTTTTTCATCAATCAAAATAGTCTTTGTGTGCTCAATTAGTACAAAAAAATATATACAAATGTGCAAATGTTTCAGCAATGATTTGGCACATAGTGACAAAGAATCCAAAAATACAATCTGCCAAGAGATGTGGAGGGCCAATAACAATAAAACAACTAAATAAGAAGCATTCGTTGTAGAATTATAAGAAAAATAGATCAAAAGAGATAATAAAACATGTAATTCAATACTCACTAAATCCACCGATCGTTCCGACACCTCTTCCAGCATATCGCATCCACCATGGGACGTCGTCTTTGGCCACAGGGTCCTGACCTGGCCGGGCCATTATTTGGGCGATTTTGTCCTGAAAAGACTAAAGAAAACATTAGAATACGAACAAATTCCATCGAAAATCGGCTTACCATATTTTTTTCTGTTTGAGCTGTTGTCACAAATGTCAAGTGACAGCTGTCAGTGCTAGATAAACTATTTTGCTGTTTGTAGCATTGTATTTACCGATTTGTATTGCCAACTGCTTTTTTATCTATTAATAGATTCGCGCGACTGAATAGTC
>JAUIMW010000987.1:0-14092 GCA_033557785.1 Enochrus cinctus
TAGGAAGCCAGTGAATTATGTTATATTAGTATTGTATATTATATTCACTATTTTGATATGACGAACTATGTACCAATATACTTAAGGTGAAATAAAATGTTATGTTATGTGCTCACCACTGAAGAGACTCACATTGTTTGTTATTAGCAAACATTAATTATTTAGCAATGTATTACTTTAAAATATGGTTCCTACAAATAACATAATTTAAAGCAATAAGTAACAGTTTTAATTATTTATCTTCTTTATTAATTTTTAGTGAAAACATAATGGCTGCTACACAAATATTTTACAAGGTGGAAGTAGGTGACTCTACATTTACCATACTGCAACGGTACATAAATTTGCAAGGAATTGGTGCTGGCAGCCAAGGAGTTGTGTGGTAAGCTAACTACTCACTAAAAAAAGTGATACCTAAAAAATTAACCATAAAATTCGCAGTTCTGCATTCGACACAATGACGAACGAAACAGTCGTAATTAAAAAATTAAGCCGACCATTTTTGGAAACGATACACGCCAAAAGGGCATACAGGGAAATAGCCCTTATGCGTTTAGTCCAACACGGAAACGTAAGTATCATCAAATAAATTTTCTTGCATAATTTATTTTATTTGTTTTAGATTATAAGGCTATTGAATATGTTTACGCCTCAAACTTCGGCACAAGAGCTTCAAGAAATCTACTTGGTGATGGAATACATGGAGGAGAGCCTCCATAGAGTGATAGCATTTTTAGAAGTCGATCACAAAAGATTAAGTTATTTAGTTTACCAAATGTTATGCGGTGTGAAGTGCCTCCATTCCGCTGGGATAATTCACAGAGATTTGAAACCTAGCAACATAGTAGTGAACCGCAACTGCATCCTGAAAATATTAGACTTCGGCCTTGCTCGTACTGTAAACAATAACTTGATGATGACTCCTTACGTAGTAACTCGATACTACAGAGCTCCTGAAATTACTTTAGAAATGAAGTATACGGAAAAAGTAGATGTTTGGGCTATAGGCTGTATTATGGGAGAGCTTATTTCCAGGGAGATTGTTTTTAAAGGGGAAAATCACATTGATCAACTGAATAAAATTGTTGAAAAATTAGGTACGCCTGAAGTGCAGCTGCTGATGAAACTCTCGGAAAATGTTAGGAATTATGTGTTAACATTGCCTATTTCGTCTGGTGTTCCTTTTGAAGTGTTGTATCCAGACAACATGTTTCCAGAAAACACTGAGGATGTCGATTTGGTTACTGAAAATGCTAGGGATCTCTTGAGTAGAATGTTGGTTATAGATCCTGAGGCTAGAATATCAGTGGACGAAGCTTTAATTCATCCATATGTGAGGATGTGGCTGCAGGAAGAAGATTTTTGTATGGTAATGTTAACAAGACGATTTTTCTATTAGTTTTTTAAACTTTTGTTTCCAGAATTTCTCCACAATTGATATCGCTAGTATCGATGAACGAGAACATACAATTCCGGAGTGGAAAGAGCTCATTTATGGTGAAATTTTGAAATTTACCAATGGAAACGTCTAGAGCTTGTTCCATTGTAAATTTTTGAGTAAAATGATTAAAAAATTGCTTCAATGAAAATAAGCAAATGCTGTAAGTTTTTCTGCTTTAATTATTTGAGAGGTGTTTATTTTTTAATTGATTTCAGGTTATTTTCATATTACTTAATATGAAGCATATAACATGAAAACACAAGAAAGATGCATGAATTTATAAATAATAAGTGAATGTATTTATCTAATTAAAAAAAATGTAAAAAAGCGATTCGAAAGGCTATGGAAAATGATATTTGAAAATATGAATAAGAAAAAGAGAAAATTATAAAAGAAAATTAATCATTCCAATGTTATTAGTTACAAATATATTTTTATAGAGATATACAAACAATAATTTTGAATACATTTTTTAAATTATTATTGCTTTTTTTTTAAGGTAAACAGAATTTGATTAAAGAAAAGACATTCTTAAAAAAAAATATTTTATTTAAACTAAATATCCCTACAACAATTATTAGTTATTTAGAACCTAAATTAATGAACACATAAATCAGTCTTTTCTTCTAATAATTTAAATAAATTTTATCAATGTCTATTGTTCATTTTCACAGGTTTTCCTTTTCTTTGACGGTATTTCATCATTTTTCTCCAAATTTTTATCAACTTTCTCAATAGCAATCTTCCTGACTTTCCAATCTTTTTGATGGCTTGGAGCTGTAATAGTTAAAATTCCATCTGAGGACAACTTCGATTCAACATTATCCATGTTATAATCCTTTGGGACAACATATTTTCTCACGAAATGCCTCGAGATGTAACCATGTTCATCCTTCTTCTCCTCGTGTTTTCCTTCGACGATTATTGTGTTACCATCTGTGACTTTCACACTGATTTCTTCTGGACTGAACTGTTTAACATCCAAACTTGCACAGAAGTTCTCTTTGTCCACCTTCATCAGAGAGCCATGATCTTTCTTGGAAGCCTTCGACCTCCATGGTCTATTGTAAGACGATGGTCTTCTTAAGAAGAGCATAGATCTTGAAGGTCTGGTAGCTGGAGAAAACAACTCTTCAACCAAGTCTAAATCTTGATCAAAATCAAATAATCTCGATGGACGAGAAAATTGAAAATCTTCCAGAAATAGCGGAATTAAAGCCATTTTTTAATATAAAATTGTATAACTTCAGTTTATCACTGCTTAGATAAGAATAAAACTCGCTCAAGTTTTCGCCGAAATTGCTCGCAAACCTTTACACTCTGCCAGTTAAATTCAAACTGACGTATATCGCGCCGCAACTCTATTTTATATAACGCGGGCTTTCTAGAAGTGCGTGGAACTAATCGACCAATGGAAACTCTCGAAGATTCTAGAGGGAGAATTGCGATCAGTGATATTTTAACTTGCACAATACTTTACCATTATTAGAATAACGTCCAAGTGCAATATTTTATGAACGGTAATAATATCTGGAACATTCGAGAGTTTCTATTGGTTCTAAATATTTCTAGAAGACGCGCGAAAAGCGAACAATATCATTCGGCACACATTTCGAAAACGCTACGTCAATATTAATCAGTCAGTATATGCGAAAAGCATTAAAGTAAGCGAAACACAGATATTATTTTTGCGATTTTTAATCTGCTATAAAATGTTTAAATACATTAGCGATTCTTACTCGAGGCACCAACGGCCCTTTGTGGGCTCATTAAACTATGCACACTGATTCTTTAGAAACTTTGATTTTTTAATTTCTTTTAAATAGACTACACTTTTACGCATAAAAGTTTAAACTGAGGCATAATACTCAATATCGTTTTTCATATATCATAAAGACTCGTTCATTTCTAGGGTTAGTGAATCCAAGTTTTTCTGTATTAAAATTATTTCTTCATAAATTGGTCCTTACCTATTTCAAGATGTCAGCCAAACAGAAAAGGTGCCGACAGTATTCTGTTTGGTTTTATTATATCTCCAATAAATGAACAATTGTCAATGTGTTTATTTCATCAACACGTATTTTCAAATGAGGCTATGAAACCATCACGGCTAGTGAACATTTTTTTAAAGAAACATCCCTACAAGAATAATAAAGTCATATTGTGGTTTCATGGATTTCAGAAAACATTTGAAATCCGTAATACTATCAGTACTGTTTTTAAGATTTCAAGTCGGAATGATAAAGGACTAATGACATCTTATGACATTACACAAATTATTGCAAAATGTGGTGCACCATATATCTACGGAGAAAAATTAATACTAACGGCTAAATAGCTTTACTAAGCTTTCCACTCAGATCATTTGCATGTTCACCCAGACCGGACCAGCACCCACCCTCAAGCGAGAGAGAATGAGTAGGCAAGCTGGAGAAGGCGAGTACGAGACTGAAAAATTGTTCGGGATTTTATGTTGGAGAAACACAATGATGTTCATCTTCTCAATGTTAAACTGTAACTTATTTGCCAAAAACCACCCTTTCAATTGACAAACAGTTTTGGATACCATAGTTTCCAAGTCATAGGGATCCCTGCTCGAAACAATAGCATTGGTATCATCAACATAAAGAATTGTGTGAGCTGATGCTCAACCAATAAGGTCAGTAACAAATATATTAAATAATAACGGGCCCAAAATTGAACCTTGAGGAACACCGACGGACACTCCAACAGATCGACCTAACCATTGAAAGCTTTCGAGAGGTCTAAATTTATTGCAGCGACTATGCTTCCAGCATTCATACTGGTATATAAGGCTCAGAAAATGGTTAATGGCTATCATAGTAGATTTTACATTAGATTTTAATAATAGAGAAAGAATTATAGCATGAACCCTAACAATATCAGTAGGCTCCAAAATACCTTCATTACGAAGCCAGTGCTCATCGAAACACAGTACGTTGGTGCTCAACTCCCCCAAAACTTAGTAGTTTGTGCACTCCCAGTCCTTGAACATTACAATGCATCAAACTCAAACACTTTAAATCTTGTAGCCCACAGCGCTGGATAATTTTACTTCCCACCCTGTTTGTAAGTGAAACATTTTACACCTGAAGAAAATAGTGTTAAAGTTTCAAATGATAACACAATAATCGTTGAGGGAAAACACAAAGAGAAAAAAGACGAACACTGTTTCATATCGATGCATTTTGTTAGAAAGTATATTGTTCCTAAAGAGTTTGATTTGGACAAAGTGGAGTCAAACTTGGAATTTTACGAGTAACGACTTCAAGGAAGCCAAGTGCCGTAAAATACCTATTAAACGATTAGGTAAAATACTTTAGATGATGAAAACATATCTGCTAAGAAGATGAAAACTGTTTTATTTTTACATTATTAATAACTTATTTTTGTTGCTAGTTTTATTAAATAATTTTGAACAGACTGTAATTTTTGAGAAAACAAAAGTTTTTTATTTATTATTAATATTAAAAATTCAACAGACTATTTTCCTTTTAATAGTAGTCAAATTATCGAAAAGAGACTACACTTATTCTGTTATAACTGCCCAAGTGCTCCAAGTCTCGGATGGTCTTCAACATAAAGTGATGGAAAAAACATTAATTTAAACAATATTTTGTAAAAAATTAACAAAAATATTCAGGTAACAAAAATTTATTCTAATAATGAGTTTTTAATGTTAACAATTAAATTAAGAATCATCACAACTTTAGGAATGGCCATTACAAATCAGTCTTAATTATACAATACATTTTTATAACTTATTCTTCATATTTTCTTCTTTTTTCTGTTCAACTGGTTTCGAAGGAGCTCCCGTTTGCATAATAGGAATGCTGCGATCTTCAATCTGCTTAACATTCATCCTTGGAGCGATAATTGTCAAGACACCATCCGAAGATAACTTAGATTCAATTTTATCAACATCGTGATCCTTAGGAATCATATATCTTCTCACAAAGTGTCTCGAGATGTACCCATGTTCATCCTGTTTCTCCTCGTGCTTCCCCTCAATGGTTACGCAGTTTTCTCCAGTAACTTTAACACTGATTTCTTCCGGAGAAAATTGCTGCACATCCAGGTTTACTTCAAATTTCTCTTTGTCCATTTTCACTGTTGAACCAGTGTCTCTCGAAGAAGCCTGAGTACGCCAGGGCCTGTAGTACATCAGTGGGTTCCTAGGGCACATGAGCACTTGTTGGTTCCTTGGTGCAGTTATTGGAGTAAAAAGATCTTCTGGCTCTAAACCCATTCCAAAGTGTTGATCGAGAATCCTGGATGGACGGAAGAGTTCGTCACCAAAAATTAGTGGAATCAGAGACATTTTATATACGAGCACTTAATAATTCACAATATTAAATACTGGGGAATAACTTTAGCCGCTTTGTTGTTCTCTCGTGAGTGCTTTACTTCTCTTGCGCTTTATTCAAATCTGCCAGTTACGCGACGTTTCGCCGCTTTTATATTCCGAGTGGTTCTAGAAACGCGTCGAACCGACCAGCCAATAGAAGCTCTCGAAGTATTACGCGCTCATTGGTATTACCACTTTGAAATATACTACCTACGAAATAAGTATCGGTGCAAGTGAAATATTCTATGAACGCTAATATTCTCTGGAACATTCGAGAGTTTCTATTGGTTCTAAATATTTCTAGAAAACGCGCGTAAACCGAACAGGAACGTCGAGAACTTTCTATTGGTCGATGTTCGACGCACATCTAGAAAACGCGCGTAATATAAAATAAACTGGCGCTTCTCTCGACTTCAGTATTAATCTACGTGAAGTGAAGTACATTCCTGACATTAATTGTTTAATTTCGCCAAGAGTTAACAAGTGCAATGGCTTTAATTCCAATAGTTCTGGATAACTTCAAAACTTGTAGTCCATCAAGATTATTCAGCATTGATTTTGATAAAAGGATGGACTTGCTCGACGACATGTTTTCTCCAATTGTGGAACCTTCAAGCCCAATATTGATTGTAAGAAGACCATCGTTGAACCGCAGACCATGTAGAAGTAAAGCCTTGAAGAAAAACAGTGAGTCTATGATTAAAACAGACAAAGAGAACTACTCAGCCAGTTTGGAAGTGAAAAATTTTGCACCTGAAGAAATTAGTGTTAAAGTTGCAGATGATAACACAATAACTGTTGAGGGAAAACATGAGGAGAAAAAAGACGAACATGGTTTCATATCGAGGCATTTTGTTAGGAAATATGTTGTTCCCAAAGAGTTTGATCTGGACAAAGTGGAGTCAAAATTGTCATCAGACGGAATTTTACAAATAACGGCTCCTAGGAACAATGTGGAGGAACCCAAGTGCCATACAATACCTATTGAACGAATAGGTAAGACACTTGAGGATGATGAAGACATTCCTGCTAAGAAAACAAAAACTGATGAAAACGAGCAATAGTTTAAAATAATTGTTCACATCTTTTTGATATATGTACTTTAATATTTATACGTTCCTAATTTATTTGTATTAATTTAGTAATTATTTATTAAAGATTGTAAATATTTTTTTATTAAATAAAAATTTACTTTCGTGATAATGATGTTTTTTTTTCATTTTAATACCCCAGTATCTAATTTAATAGAATACAAATCATTTAATGTAGGTCATAGTAGCAGCACAAATAAAATAAAACTAACAAAGAAAAATTTATTTTATAAATATTAATTATGTTTATTTACAATTTTACAAAATAAATCTAATAAGTAGGAAGAAAACAGACTATTGTGTAACATTATTAATTTTTTGTTCTAATTTTTTAAGTTGTTCAGCATTTACCTTGTCAACATTATCTTCAACTTGTTCCACGGCTACAACTTCCGGTATATAAAATTGCATCATGTTCTGCACTCCATTTTTTAAAGTAACAATGGAACTCGGGCAACTCGAACAAGAACCTTGCATTTTTAGTTTAACTATTCCATCTTCAAATCCCATAAATATTATGTCCCCTATAACATTAAAAACATTTTTTTATATCTTATTTTACAATATAGTTCATTTATTTGTTGAAATAATTACATTATGATTCACAACCTCAGACTCAATTTAAGATAAAAATTGGTTTTACATTTCAAAGTAAATTAAAAATTGCTTACCTCCATCTTCCTGCACTGTTGGCCTAATCTTAGTGTCTAATAATTCCTTAATCATCTGGACTATCTCACTGTCATTCTCATCAAATTCTAAAAAGCACAATAAAAATTTAAATAATTAATCTATCAACCAAGATAGTCAACTTTAAGCTTACGTGTATCTGAGTTAGGAGTGGCATCATTCAACACAGGTAGTCCACTGGCGTAAAAGTCCATAATAGTTGCGAAAATCTCAGGTTTCACAATTTTCCACTCGACATCATCATCAGCTTTAGTCACAGTAATAAAATCAGGTCCCAGAAATACACCCTTGACACCTTCAATTCTAAACAGCAGCTTTCCTAACGGAGAACAGAAAGCAGATTGTGCCGTCGGAAAATCCATAGTTTGTCCTTTTTCTAGCACGCCTCTGCCCGGAAGAAACTTCAAACTGTTGGGGTTAGGAGTATCTTGAGTTTGGATGAACATATTTAACGAAGGAGATGTAAACACAGATCTATTTTGTAGATTTTTGAGAAATATTCTCCCATCATTCCTAAATAATCTATAAGAACAACATTTGTAAGTTACGTATAATAAATGGTAATTTTACTTACTTTTCGTTTTTTAGCGAAACACTTAAGTTCAACTGCGAAAACCGGCTCAAGAGCCGCATAGAATTACGCCACATTTTCTCTATTATTTTCAATTTGACGTAAACAAAAAATTTGGTTAGGAAAATGACATTTCTAACTTCTTATTCTTTTTAGTCACTTTGTAATACCAGCAATAAACATAAAAAAGATTTAGTTACTAGCTACTAGATGGCGTTTTGTGAATCAGTAAACATCTGCTATGGTACCACAATAAATGCGTATCAAACTTCTCAATAGAGACACCCAAAGTTAAGTTAAATAAAACCTTTGGGAACACTATCCGTTTGTTCATCTTATTTCCATCTTTTAAGAAGTCTCCTGGCGATCATTTTTCTATTACATTCTTTGAACTATTAATGTCTTTGTCGGAGTATAGGTAAAATCTTCTTTCTTCAAAGACTAAGAGTTTCATAATAATGATATTTTTCATCCTGATATTACATCAGTTCTAAAAAGAGTTCGACTTCATAAACTTTATTGCATTTATTCTTCATGTTTTTTTATTAAACAATATAATATATACACGTGCTTGCTCAGCTGGAAAATATCCTCCAAACATCTTAAAACATCTGCTTATGTTTTGTTTATAAGAAAAGTGCAAAAAAAACATAAAGCACTAAACCTTAATTAAAAATTGAAAAAAACAATACAAAAAAAGAATCTCCAGGTATATTGTTTCTAGTGTACTCATATTGGAAATTCAATCTTGAAAAATCTTTTCTTTTTTATATTTAACCAATCGATATAAAAAACGTAAGAAGTTGTTGGAATCGAGTAAAAATAAGATGAAGGAGGGAAGTCTATCCTCTCTGATTAATTAAAAATTAAAATATATATATAGGAAGAACCAGAAATTCGTAGTTTTTAGTAAAAATTCTTCACTCTTGAAGGAAAAAGAAGATATCTTGTTATCTTCTTTTTCCTGGAAGTGTATCGTCGGTGACACTTCTACAGTTCCATGTTCTTATTTATTCTGGAAAGGGAGCGGCTATCCTTTTGTTCAACCTACTTCTTTTATCTTCTGAGCAAAGTCTCTTCCTCTTGATGGTTTATTGTCTGCAGAAAGATAAAACTTAATTGTATTTTTTGAATTGTTAAGGCCAGGGACGAAAGTTATCTGGTCAGAGCTGAAGTAAAATATTCTTTCTTCAAAAACTAAGAGTTTCATGGCAATGATGTTCTTCATCCTGATATTGCATCATTTCTAGAAAGAGAAAGAACTCACTAACTCCATTACAATTACTTACTACATATTTCTTAATAAACAAATTAATATCTACATGTGCTTGGTCAACTTTTGAATACCCTCCAAGCCTCCAAACCCTTAAAACATTTGATTAACTTTTATTTAAAATAAAATTGTAAAAAGCATAGTAACTGGAGAACATTCTATATCTTCCAGTCTCCCGTTGTTTCCTCTTTAATGTTAATAAGCACTAAAGATCTCTTTATTAAAAAATTGTAAAATCAATACAAAAGAAGGACCTCCAGAGGATCTACGGCTCATGAAATGACTTCCAGGTACATTGTTATTAACGTACTAATTTTTGATATTCAAAATATCTTATATTTTACCAATAGATAGAAAAAAACGTAAGAAGCATAATTGAGTAGACATCTCTTTATTGAATTCGAGTAAAAATAAAATTAAAGAGGGGAGACTATAGTCTCTGACAAACATGGAATGTCGTCCATTTACACTCTAGAATATAATAAAACAACCCACTAAAGACTATATGATGAATGAAAACATTTTTATTTTTTCTCCAAAATAAATTTTAATTTTCATACAGAGCCAGAAATTCATAGTTTTACTTGTTTCTTTACCCTAAGAAAAACTTGATTTAAAAACATCACACCTTAAGGGCCGAGGACACATTTACATAAAATTTTACTATTGCAATTCAAAAATACAACTATTATTAACGTTATTTTTATTTTTTATTTGAAATAAATAAAGAGAGTGGAAAAAGCAGTGCGTATATACTCTGAGTAATGCTGTAGAATCCCGGCCGTCACTCCATCTCCTCCTGGCGTTTTTCCCTTTTTTAATTCATTAATTAGGGCTTTGAGTTCTGTTGGATCCGTTGGAAAGAGAAATAGAGATTCATTAATATGTTTCTTTTCGACTTGGAATGAAGAAAATGTGTTTTCTGGATGAATTTAGGGAACCGTTGAGTACAACGATAAGGTGCATGCGACCAAACAGCTTAAACGAAACAGTTCAATTAATTGAACGCGATGAAATTATCACTAGTTATCAAAGACGTAGTGAAACTAAACACGAAGAACCTAAGAGAAATACCTATAGAAATTCAAACCAAAATGATTTTGGAAGATTTAATAGACAAAACAATAGGTACAATTTCAATCAACTTAGACATAATGGAAACTCTAATTATTCTCAACAAAATAGAAATCTTTACGATACTTATCACCAACCAAACAATAATACGTTTGGAAAAAGAACATATAACAATACAAACAATTACCAAAGACCGAATGAAACGTATACTACAACACCCACGTCAAATTTCACGAGAAATTCGCAATCACAATTTAGACAACAAGTTAACTATAGCAAAGACGAAATGTAACGATGTCCACACACACCAGAAACCAACATGAAACTATTAATTGATAGCAAAATGGCCGCAAAAACTACTCCAATTACATAAAACGTGAACCATTTACAATCACTAGTTCTTACAAAACCACATAAGACTTCAGTGCAGAAATTAACACTCAGTATATTCAAAAAGCAAAAGATAACCAAACCAAACATTCCAATATCGAATAAAATCAAATAGTAGAAGTTCTATTATTGACGCTCTTTTAAATGTCACCCTAGATCGAGTGGACAAATTGAGCGTTTATATTCAACTCTGCTTGAACATATACGACTTATGAACAGCGATCGAGAAACAAAAACCCTTAGCATGGAAATGAAAATAACATATGCAATACTTGTCTATAACCACCATACATTCATCTACAAAAATGACTCCATTAAATATCATGTACGGAAAATATGAAAACAGTGTGTTTAAAATAAATATCGAAGAAATATTAACAAAATTCAATATAAAGAAATTAACGAACAATTACAAGAAAATAAAATCAATAATAATTACCCAAAGAAATGAAAGACTGGAAGAATCTACACTCTTCAAAGATGGACAAAAAAAATCTTTGTAGAAAATCCATAGAGACAGAAGATCGCAGACAGATATTTACCCGCTCAGGAAATTGTTGGCAGAAATCCTTTCAGGAAGACTGTCCAAGAAAATTCATATTGTAATTAAATATTTTGTTAATTTGTTATTATTTTATTAATATTGTCTATATTTAGGGATTTATTTAGTTGATTCCTTTCTTATAAACTTAAGTATTATTAGTATTTTTATTTAGGAACTTAGAATGTAAAATGTAAGGAATTAATCAAAATAATTTTTAGGATTTAGTGTAGTTGCGTTGCATTCCACTTCTCTAGGGATAGAGGAGTTATCTGTACGCGTTTTAACAAGTTCTAACAGGAATCCATTATTTATAGACAAAATATTCTATAAAAAGGAACTAAGACTTAAATATTGTGTCTATAATAAATAAAATAATTTTCTTACAAATATAACTACGAATCGACCTCACATAATTATTTTAAAGCAAGTGAGTAATACCTTTTTTTAGGCGATTCTATTTGTGCACGGAAATGACGTTGGTAATGTTTTAATAATTATATCATTTTTAAGTTAATATTAAGAGCATTGCATATAATTTTAACAAAGAGCAAAATATTTAAATTAAAATTATTTTTTGTACGACAAAAATACATCACATATCACACTTCATCGCCAATTTAACTAATTACAATTATTTTTGACCACTTTACGTGCATGGGCACGTTATACTAGAACTTTAGCAACACGATTATTTATATTTTCTAGACAACATATCATCTGCTTGTTCTGAACACTATTCATAATAAAATTCATTCATGTAAAAAGTTGTATTTCACAGTTAAATAATTTGCAATAATAGTTCAAAATAAATATGTATGTGATTAAATAAAGCAGAAATGCTAACACTATAGGTTTTCACATATGATGTGAAGCCAAATTTCCTTCAACAGTTTTTGTTTAATATTAAAATTGTTCACTGTAAAAAAGATCTAATTCATTCTTTAGTCTGTTTCATCTAATTTAAATAAGCTGTAAAATATTTTAAAAAATCGTAACTTTTATTGTATATTTTACTTTTTTGTACAATAAATAAGTACAAATAAATTCCTTTTTTCCTACAATATTCTTATTTGATTTCATGGGTGTCTGACTTTATTTTTTCCGCTTTCTCCTGATTCAAGAAGAAGAAGTCAATTAGTTCCAATGTCTGCCGCGTCAATGTCAAGATTACATTACGACCATTTCAACACGTTGTTGCGCTTCTCTATATTAACCCTGGGTTAAAACGTGAAAGTTTCCGAGATATCTCTGAAAAGTTAGTTGGCAACAGTGGCGCCTTGACAGTTAAAAACAATATGTCTGCCGTTTTGTAGTTTACTAAAAATCTTTTATCGATAAAGTCGTTGCAAAACAATCTCAAAGGTCTTTAAGTAAGGTAATCCTATTTTGCTTACTAAGTAAACAAAACAACTAATTCAAAATGAGTGATGATTTACAAAATTACAAGCTGCAACTACAGCAAGTGGAAGCTGCACTACTTACAGACCCTGATAACAAAGAGCTTCAGAAGCTGAAAGTAGACTTGGAAGAAGTGATCGATTTGACATTGGACTTAAAAAACAAAGCTGAAGAAGCTGCCAAACAACCAGAATACACAGAAGTAACAAACGGGTATGAAGAAGATGAGGTCACCAAGTCCCTTCTGGCTGTTGAACAGTTCGTTGCAAAAAACAAAAACAAACGCATGTGGCGTATCGGAGACATTTGTATGGCTAAATGGAGTGACAATAACCAGTACTACGAAGCCAGGATAGACTCCATCAACCCAGACGGACAGGTAAATGTCACTTTTGAAGCTTATAAAAACCGTGGAGTTACTACTCTTTCGGAACTTAAAGAATTCACAGGGCAGAAGCGCGTCCTCACCGAAGCGGAGAAGCTGAAGAGAGCCAAGATGAATAATAAAGAGTACTTGAAAAAGAAGAAGCAAAAGAAACAGCAACGCTTTAAGGAACTGGAAGAGGAGCGCGAGAGCGAGAAAAAGAAATGGTTAGCATTTACCAATAAGGCTACTAAGAGTAAAAAGATCGGTCTCAATCAGAAAAGTATATTTGCTTCCCCCGATTCTGTTAATGGGAGAGTCGGCATCGGAACTTGTGGAATAAGTGGAAAGCCCATGACGGAATTTACGTCTGCTGAAAAGTGGAGAAAAGGCGTATAGTTGTAATATAACGTTTGTAATTAATTTTCTAATTTATGTAAAATATATTTAGTTCTAGGACAATAAATGTACTTTTTTTATATAACTTAAGAACTTTTTTTTTGTTATAATTTTCTTTAAATTTCAGGTATCTACAAGGTAGTTCTCAAAGTGAAAAGGAAAAACAAACTTATTAAACTTGACTTATTTATTAAAAAATAAATATCTTACATAATTATCTAATTGGTAACTTAATTAAAAGTTTAAATACTAAATAATAAATAGTAAATGTTAAATTAAACAGCCTTTAAATCACTGCAAATAAATGCTTATTTTGGGTTTAGTCTTCATTTTTCTGTTCAACAGCCTTTGAAGGTAATCCAGTTTGAGTAATTGGAATGCTGCGATTTTCAATCTGCTGAATATCAGTTCTTGGGGCTGTAATAGTCAAAATTCCGTCGGAAGACAACTTGGACTCGATTTTATCCATATCGTGGTTTTTCGGAATC
>JAUIMW010000988.1:0-14092 GCA_033557785.1 Enochrus cinctus
TTGCTGTTCGCTTCTAACTACATCTGGAATAAGTCGTCGTTTCATTTGTGTTATGTAGTTCATTTTTTGCTTGGATAACCCTTGGGGGGATAGTTATCCTTATCGAGGACTAACGTCATTCTTCTTAGGTATCTTATTCTTATCCTTATCAAGGATTGTGTTAAAAGGCACATTAATTTACTTGCAAGGATAACATTTTATTTGCAAAGAGCGTCGTGAATAGTATTATCCTTCAAATAATAAGTTTATTTACTACTTCTTTCACCTGTGCCAGGCTTGGTGGTGGCGTCTCTTCCCCATCTGTTGGTCCCTCTCCAACATTTTCCTCCTCATTCTATGATTTCTCTGTCTCACTGCTATACAGATTCTCAAAATATTCCTACCACTTTTCTATAATTTGCTCCTCCTCCGTGATCAATTCTCCTTTGGCTTCTAAGAATACTGTTCTTTTTTGCGCACCTCTTTGTTCTCCTTTTATTCCTTGATACAGATTTCTTATTTGTTTATTTCTACAGCTTTCTTCTATCTTTTCCATCTGTTTTTCTCTGTGCTTTCTTTTCTTTGCCCTTAGTACGTTTTTAGTTTTTTGTCTTTGTTCATTATACTTTTTTCTTGCCTTTTCTGTTTTCTCCTTCAGCATTATGATTCTCATCTTTTCTCTTTCCTCTAAGGCAATTCTACATTCTTCATCGAACCATATCTTTCCATTTCCTTCCTTCACCATGTTGTACTTTTGAGCTGTTTTCCCTATTATTGTCTTTATTTCTTTCCATGTTTCATTTATGTTGTTTTTCTTAACTTTAAAGTTTTTCATCTCTATCTCCATATCTTTTGTAGTCTATTTGCTCTTTTCGTAGTCTCATTATTTTTTCCTCTCTTCTTCTCCTTCTAATCTTGTTTGTTACATTGGGGATTATTTCCTTTATTCTTACTCCAACCATGTAGTGGTCTGTATCTCCATCCAGGCTACTATATGTTCTGATGTTCTTGATTGCACTGCTTTCTGTTTTTTCAATTAGGATGTGGTCTATTTGGTTTATTGTTCTCCCATCTGGTGCCCTCCATATATCCTTTCTTTGGAAGTACGTTCTGCTAATAATTAGGTTCCTTTCAGCATCATACCATTCTCGTTTGTTTACTCGTGTTGACTGTGTTGTCCAATTGTCGGTCTAAATACTTCTTCTCTTCCAATCTTTGCGTTTGCATCTCTCAACACCATCTTCAGGTCATATTGTGGTATAGTTTTGAACACCGTGTCCAGTTCGCCATAAAACTCTTCCTTAATTTCCATATCTTTCTCCTCTGATGGTGCATGGAAGTTAATGATTGTAATTTTTTGGTATTTTCCTCTTAACGTCAGCCTACATATGCTTTCCCTGTTTCCAACATTCTATCATTACCTCCACTATTTAGTAATATACAGCCTCCAATCTCTGTGATGCTGTATCCCCTCCGTTTCACTTCCTGCAGCGCCACTATATCAAACTAGTATTTTTTTATTTATCAAAATATGTGTCTGAGCTTTCCTTCCTCAAATGTCCCTCTCACGTTCCATATTCCCATCGGCATCTCCTCCATTTTATTACTCTTCACCTGCTACTTCTGTACTTCTTTCCTTTGTGTGCTCCCATGTACCATCTCCCCCCTCACTCTCTCCTTTCCTGCCTCCATTTCGTCATTCGGTTCCTTCATTGTTTTTCCCTTCGCAATTCCCTTTTCTGTCCGTGCCGCATCCATATATTCTGGTTTTCGTTTTTCCTGTCTTGCTAGTTTTTTGGATAATGACCCCTCTCTCCTTTCTGTCCCACACATAAGCCTCCTCTCCGCAGAGAATTTTTGTATACAATGTTATATTTGAAGGATAATGTTATTCATATCCTTGGCAAAGATAATATAATTCTCGACTAAGATTTTCTATACAATGTTATATTTGAAGAAAAATGTTATTTGTGTCAAGAGCAATGTAATCCTCTATAAAGATTGAGTAATTTTCAACAAGGAAAAAGTAATCATGGACAAGAACAAGTTTATCCTTGGCAGGGATAATTCGGTTCTCGACTATGGTTTTCTAAGCAATGTTATATCTGAAGGATAATGCTTTTCATATCAAGGACAATGTTATACATAATAAGGATATGATAATGTTCGATAAAGACGGTGTAATTCGCGACAAGAACAATGTAATTCTAGACAAGGATAATGTAATTTTCGACTAGGATTTTCTATACAATGTTCTATTTGAAGAATAATGCTATTGATATCAAGGGTAACGTTATACTTAATAGAGATAAAGTAATTCTCAACTATGATTTTTAATGCTATATTTGAAAGCTGATGCTATTCATGTTAAAATGTTATACTTAATAGAAATAAAATAATCCTTGATAAAAACAGAGTAGATCAACATTTTCTATGGCTAGGATAATGTAATATTACATTTGAAGTATAATGCTATTCATGTCAAGGATAAAGTTATAATTAATAAAGATATACAAATCCTTGACAAATACTAGGTAATCCTCATTAAGTAGAAAATAATCCTCGGCAACAAAAATTTTATCCTTGGTAAGGATAGTGAAATTCTTGACTATGATTTATTAGACGATGTTGTACTTGAAGGACAATGCTATTCCGATTAAAGTAGCCCTTGAACACAAACTAATCCTAGGTAAAAAAAGAGTTAATCTAGGGATGGATAATGCAATTCTCGACTGCGATTTTCTATACAATGATACATAAAAATAATGCTTGTAATTAAGTAATCTCCAGTAAAGACAGAGAAATCCTCGACAAGAACAATGCAATCCTTGGCAAGGATAATACAAATCTCAGCTATGATTTTCATATGTCATTTTTGAAGGCTAATGCTTTTCATATCATGTTATACTAATAGGAAACAAATCCTCGTTTAAATCAGCGAAATCCTCAACAAGGACACGGCAATCCTCAACAAGGATGATGCAATTCGTTGCTATGATTCTTAGACAATGTCGTTTTTGAAAGATAGTCATCGATTAAGACAGAGTAATCATCGACAAGAGAGACAAAGAGATAATGGAGTTCTCGGCTACGATTTTTTACAATGTTATATTATATAATACCAAGAGATACGTCATACTTAAGAGAGACAAAGTAATCCTCGATAAGAATAATCCTCGACAAGAACGAGGATAATGCAATTCTCTATGTGATCTTCTATACAATCGTATAATTATTTTTAGGATAATGCTATTCATGTCAAGGGTAAAGTTATAATTAATAAAGATATACTAATCCCTGACAAAGTCTGGGTAATCCTCATTAAAAATAAAATAATCCTCGGTAAGAAAAATGTTATCCTTGGTAAAATTCTTGACTATGACTTACTAGACAATGTTATACTTGAAGGATAATGCTATTCAAATCAAAAGTAATGTTTTAAGGATAAAGTAGTCCTCAAAGACAAAGTAATCCTAGATAAAGAAAGAGCTAACCTCGAGAAGAACAATGTAATCCTAGGCAAGGATAACGCAATCATCGACTGTGATAATGCTAGTAATAACATGATTAACTTAATAGGTATAAAGTAATGAAAGTAATTCTTGGCAAGAAGAAAGTAATTATCGACAAGGATAATGAAATTCTCGACTATAACTTCTTAGGCAATTCTACAATTGAAGGACAAAGCTATTCAAATCAAAGATAATGTTTTATTTAATAAGGATAAAATAGTCCTGGATGATCACAGAGTAATCTTAGACAAGAAAAACGTAATCCTTGGTAAGGATAATGCAATTCTCAACTATGATTTTCTAGACAATTTTATATTTGAAGGATGATATACTTTATAGAAATAAAATAATCCTTGATAAAAATAAAGTAATCCTTCACATGGACAAGGATAATGCTATTCATATCATAATATATTTATTAAGGATAAAGTAATAATCGATTAAAACAGAGTAATCATCGACAAGAACAAAGTAATTCTTCGCAAGGATAATTCAATTCTTGACTACAGTTTTCTATACAATCTTAGGCGAGGATAATGAAATTCTCGACTATGATTTTCTAGACAATGCTATTCAACATACATATTTTATACTTGATAAGGATAAAGTAGTCCTTGAAAAATATCGAATAATCCTTGATAGGAACAAAGTAATCTTTAGCAAGGATACTGTAAATCTCGACAATGATTTTCTAAACAATTTTATATTTAAAGGACAATACTATTGATGTCAGTAGTAATATTATAGTCAATAGAGGTAAAGTAGTCCTTGAAAAAAACAGAGTAATCCTCGATAAGAACAAGATTATTCTCGGCAAGGATACTGTGATTTTCGACTATGTTTTCGTAGACAATTTTGTATTAAAAGAATAATGTTGTTTATGTCAATAGTATTGTTATACTTAATAGGGATAAAGCAGTCCTCGATAGAGTAATCTTTGACAAGAACAGTGTTAACCAAAAAAAAAGGATAATGCAATTCTCCACAATGATAAAGATAAAGTAGTTCTCCATTAAGATGAAGTAATGCTCAAAAAGACAATGTAATCCTGGGCAAGGATACTGCAATTCTTTACTATGATTTTCTATATAACGTTATATTTGAAGGATGATGCAATTCATGTCAAAAGGAATTATATAATTAATAAGGGAATATTAATTCTCGATAAAGGCTGAGTAATACTAAACAAGGATAAAGAGATCCTAGGTAAGAGCAAGTTTATCTTAAGCAAGAATAATTCAATACTCGACTAAGATTTTCTATACAATGTTAAAAGGATAATGCAATTTATGTGTTAGGTAATGATATAGTTAATAAGTAAATATTAATCGTTGATAAATACTGGACAATCCTCAAAATGGATAAAGATATCCTTGGCAAGAAAAAGTTTATACTCATCAAGAATAAATCTCGATTATTTGCTATTTATATCAAGGACAATATAATAATTAATTGGGATAAAGATAATGCACTTCTCGATTATGATTTTCTAGAAAATGTTATATTTGAAGGATAAAGTAGTCCTCGATAAAGATAGAGTAATCATCGATAAGAACAGCTTAATCCTCGAAAAGATCAAGGTTTTCTGTAAAAGAGAATGCAATTCATGTCAAGAGTAATGTTATAATTAATAAAGATATACTAATTCTTGAAAAAGACTGGGTAATCCTCATTAAGAATAAAATAATCCTCGGTAAGAAAAATTTTATCCTTGGTAAGGTTAGTGAAATTCTTGACTATGATTTATTAGTATCAATAGTAATGTTTTACTTAATAAGGATAAAATAGTCCTTGAAGACAAAATAATTCTAGATAAAGAAAGAGCTAGCCTCGAGAATGATTTTTTTATACAATGTTATATTTGAAGGATAATGCTATTCATGTCAAGAGTAAAGTTATAATTAATAAAGATATACTAATCCTTGACAAAGACGGGGTAATCTTCAACAAGGGTAAAATAATCCTCGACAAGAAAAATTTTATCCTTTGTAAGGATAGTGAAATTCTCGATTATGATCTATTAGAAAATCTTATACTTGAAGGATTCTAAAAGTACTGTTTAACTTAATAGGGACAATGGAATCCTAAATAAAAAAGAAGTTAACCTCGCCAAGAAAAATGTAATCAAGGATAATGTAACTTTGGACTGGTAAATGGTAATTCTCGACAAGAATAAAGTAATTATCGGCAAGGATAATGAAATTCTTGACTATGATTTTTTGGTGATATTTCAAATGAAGGATAATGCTATTAAAATCATAGTATTTCTCGATGATCACAGAGTAATCCTCGACAAGAAAAATGTAATCCTTGGCAAGGATAATGAAATTCTCAACTATGATTTTCTAGACAATTTTATATTTAAAGGATGATACTATTAAGGATAAATTAATAATCGATTAATACAGAGTAATCATCGACATTTTCACACAATGTTATTTTTCGATAATGCTATTCATATCAAGGGTAACATAATAATTAATCAGGTTAAAGTAATTCTTGATAATGGCAGAGAAATCCTCGACAAGAACAAGGTAATCCTTGGCAAAGATAATGCAATTGTCGATTATGATTTTCTAGAAATTATTATTTTTAAAGGATAATGCTATTTGTATCATGGGTAATCTTACACTTATTAAAGATTAAGTAATCTACGTTTAAGACTGAGTAATCTTCGATAAGTACAAGGTAATCCTTTGCAAGGATAATGCAATTCTTGACTATGGTTTTCTAAACAACGTTATATTTCAAAGAAAGTTAAGAGTAATTTTATAATTAATAAGGATATGTTAATCCTCGATCAAAACTTGGTAATCCTCAACAAGGTTAAAATAATCCTCATTAAGAACAAATTTATCCTTGGCAAGGATAATGCAATTCTCGACCATGATTTTCTATACAATATTACATTTGAAGGAGAATGCCATTCATATAAAAAATAATGTTATACTCAATAGAGACAAAGAAATTCTCTATGAAGACTGAGTAACCATCAACTAGAACAACGTAATCCTCGACAAGATCAAGTTTATCCTCGGCAAGGATAATACAATTCTCGATCATGATTTTCTATGCAATATTACATTTGAAGGAGAGTGCCATTCATAAGGATAATGTTATACTCAATAGAGATAAAGAAATTCTCTTCGAAGACAGAGTAGAACAACTTAATCCTAGATAAGATCAAGATTATCTTTGGCAAGGATAATGCCATTCTTGGCTATGACTTTCTAGACAATGCTAATGATCTCGTTAGTGACTGGGTAATTGACTATGATTTTCTAGACAATGTTATCTTGGAAGAACAATGCTATTCATGTCAATGGTAATGATATAATTAATAAGGATACATGAATTCTCCATATAAACTGGGTAACCTCGACAAGGATAATGCAATTCTCGACTATAATTTTGTATACAATGTTAAATTTGACGGATAATTATATTCATGTCGAGGGTAATTTTATAATTAATAAGGATATAATAATCCTCGATGAAGAGCAAATTTATACTCGTCAAGGATAATGATATTCTCGACTATGGTTTTCTAGACAATATCATTTTTTAAGGATAATACTATTTATATCATGTTATACTTAATAGGGATAAAGTTATCCTCGATTAAGACGAAGTAATCATCGACAAGGATAATACAGTTCTTGACTATGATTTTCTATACAATATTATATTTGAAGGATAATGCAATTCATTCTCTATGAAGACAGAGTAATCATCGACAAGAATAACGTAATCCTCGACAAGATCAAGGTTTCCTTTGACAAGGATAATGCAATTCTCGACTATTTTCTATACAATTTTATATTAGAAATTGAAATATTATAATTAGTATGGATTTATTAGTCCTTCATAGAGACTGGGTAATCCTCGACAAAGATAAAGACTTCCTCGATAAGAACAAGTTTATCCTTAGTAAAGATAATTTAATTCTCGACTATGATTTTCTGAACAATAAAGTATTAGAAGGATAATGGAAGGAAACGATTATGCGATTCTCGACTACGACGATGTTTTATTTGAAGAATAATGCTCCTCATGCCAAAAGTAATGTTTTAATTCGGTATGGATTATGCTCAGAAAAAACAATATAATCCTAGACAAGGATAATGCAATTCTCTGCTAAGATTTTCTATTTAATGTTATATTTGAAGAATAATTAAAACAGATTAATCCTCGACAAGGACAAGCATAATTCAATTCTCTTCTGTAGTGGTATATTTGAAGGATAATGCTATTCATATAGGGATAAAGTAATCCTCGATAAAGTTAGAGTAATCCTCAACAAGAACAATATAATCCTGAGAAAGGATAATGCAATTCTCTATTATGATTTTCTGTACTATATTATATTTAAAGGACAATCATATTCTTGTTAAGGGCAGTGATATAATTTATAAAGACATATTAATCCTCGTTAAAGACTGGATAATCATCAACAAGGATAAAGTAATCCTCGACAAGAACAAATTTATTCTCGGCAAGGATAATTCAATTATCTACTATTGTTTTTGCAATATGATATTTGAAGGACAATGATATTCATAAAGAGATAAAGTAATCCTCGATAAAGACAGAGCAATCTTCGACAACAGCAATATAATCCTGAGAAAGGATAATGCAACTCTCTATTATGATTTTAGGTAGTGATATAATTTATAAGGATATATTAATCCTCGTTAAAGACTGGATAATCATCAACAAGGATAAAGTAATTCTCGGCAAGAACAACTTTATTCTCGGTAAGGATAATTCAATTATCTAGTATTATTTTTCTACAATGTTACATTTGAAGGATAATGCTATTCACATCAAGGGTCATGTTATATTTAATAGAGACAAAAAAATCTTTGATACAAACAGATTAAACTTCAACAAGGACAAAGATAATTCAATTATCTTCTGCACTGGTATATTTGAAGGATAATGCTATTCATAACAAGGGTCTTAATAGAGAAATAAAGAGTATTCCTCAACAAGAACAATGTACTCCTATTCAAGGATAATGCAATTCTGGACTGTCATTTTCTATACAATGTTATATTTGAAGGATAATGCTATTCATATCGAGGATTACGTTATACTTAATAGAGATAACATAATCCTTGATGGAGACAGATTAATCCAAGACAAGAACAATGTAATCTAATGCAATGATAAAACAATTCTCTAATATGATTTTTTATAATTATAGTCATGTCAAGGGTAATTTCAAAATTAATAAGGATATATTAATCTTTGTTAAAGACTGGACAATCATCGACAAGGGTAAAGTAGTCTTCGGAAAGAGAAGAAGTTTATCCCTAGGCAAGGATAATACAATTTTCGACTGTGATAATACTATTAATAACATGTTTAACTTAATATGTATAAAGTAATCTTCAATTAAGACATAGTTTTCGTCGACAAGAACAAAGTAATTCTCGACAAGAAGAAAGTAATAATCGGCAAGGATAATGAAATTCTCGACTATGACTTTTTAGGCAATTCTACAATTGAAGGATAAAGCTAAATCAAAGATAATGTTTTAATTAATAAGGATAAAGTAGTCCTCGATGATCACAGAGTAATCTTAGACAAGAAAAATGTGATCCTTGGCAAGGATAATGCAATTCTCAACTATGATTTTCTAGACAATTTTATATTTGAAGGATGATATACTTTATAGAAATAAAATAATCCTTGATAAAAATAAAGTAATCTTTCACATGGACAAGGATAATGCTATTCATATAATGATATACTTTTTTAAGGATGAAAGTAATAATCGATTAAGACAGAGTAATCATAGACAAGAACAAAGTAATCCTAAGTAAGGATAATTCAATTCTTGACTACAGTTTTCTAAACAATCTTAGGTGAGGATCATGAAATTCTCGACTATGAGTTTCTAGACAATGTTATATTCTTTTATTAGTTCTCAAAAAAATTCTAAAAAGGATAAAGTAATCCTCGGCAAAAATAAGGTTAATTTAAGATAGTAAGGCTATCCTCAACAAGGATAATGCAATTCTCGACTATGATTTTCTATATATTGTTATATTTGAAAGCTAATGCAATTTATACCAAGATTAATGTTATACTTAATAGAGATAAGCTAATCCTTGATAAAGAAAGAGGAATCCCCGACAAGAAAATGTAATCCTAGGCCAAAAAAATATAATTCTCTAATATAATTTTCCATACAATGTTTGAATAACAATACTCTTCATGTCAAAATTAATGATATAATTAATAAGGATCTAATTATCCTCAATAAAGACTAGGTACTCTTCAGCAATGATAAAGAAATTCTCGGTAAGAACAAGTATGTCCTCGGCAAGGATGATGCAATTTTCGACTAATATTTTATAAAAAATGTCATTTTTGAGGGATGAAGAAATCCTCGATTAAGACAGAGTAATAATCGACAAGAACAATCTAAACCTAAGCAAGGATAATACAATTCTTTACTATGATTTAGTTAATAATATATTTATCCTGGATAAAGATTGGGTGATCTTCAATAAAGATAAAATAATCTTCGACAAGTTAATCTTCGAGACAAAATAATCCTCGACAAGGATAATTCAATTCTCGATCAAGATTTTTACATAACGTTATATTTCTATAAAATGTTACATTTAAAGGATAATACTATTCATATTAAGAGTGATTATACTTAATAGGAATAAAATAATCCTCGATAAAGTCAGAGTAATCCTTGGCAAAAGCAATGCAATTCTAGACTATGATTTTATATATTGTACAGTATTGTATTTGAAGAATAATGCTACAACGTTATAATTAATTAATGCAATGTTATACTTAATTAATAAAATAATCCTTATCGAATTATCCTCGACAAGAACAAGGTAATCCTCAACAAGGATGATGCAATTCTCGACTACGAATTTTTAGAAAATGTCATTTATGAATGATAATGCTGTTCAAATCAAGAGTGAATAAATTGATTGTCGATTAAGACAGAAATTATTGGCAAGGACAATGATAATGCAATTAACGACTATGATTTTCTTAAAAATGTAATTTATAAAGGGTAATGCTCTTCATATCATGTTACACCTAATTGGGATAGAGGAATTCTTGTTTAAGACAGAGTCATCCCTGACAAGAATAAGATAATTTTCAATAAGGATAATGCAATTTTCAATTATGATTTTCTAAATATTTTGAAGGATAATCCTATTCTTATTATGTTTTACTTCAAACTTGATTATGACAGAGTTATCATCGCCAAGAACAAGGTAGTCGTCCACTAGAACGAGGTAATCCTTCCAAATTCCATGCAATGTTTTTATATTTGAAAGACAATGCTATTCGTGTCAAGGGTAATGATGTAATTGATTAGGATACATTAATACTATATATATCTTCAACAAGGATAAAGTAATCTTCGATAAGATACAAGTTTATCCTCGGCAAGGATAATAAAATTCTCTATTATAATTTTCTATACACTGTTATATTTGAAGGACAAAACTATTCATATTCTAGATAATATTTTATTTTAAGGATAATGCTATTTAAATCAAAAGTTAATATTAAAATTTATAAGGGTTAATTAGTCCTCGATGAAGACTGACTAATCCCTAATAAGGGCAAAGTAATCCTTGGCAAGAACAAGGTTATCTTCAGCAAGGATAATTCAGATCTCGACTATGATTTTCTAGAAGGACAATGCTATTCATATCATGTTTTACTTAATTGGTATAAAATAATACTTTATAAAAACAGAGTAGTCCTAGCCAAGGATAATGCAATATTCGACTATGATTTTCTATACAATCTTATACTTGAAGGATAATGCTATTCATATCATGTTATACAAAATAGGTATAAAGTTATTCTCGATTAAGACCAAGTAATCATCGACAAGAACAAAGTAATCAATGACAAGGATAATGCAATTCCAATCAAAGGTAATGTTTTATTTTGAAGAGATAAAGTAGTTATTTACAGAGTAGTTCTCAACAAAAAAAAAAGGATAATACTGCCCACATCAAAGGTAATACTTTACTTTAACAGGGATACAGTAATCCTCGATTAGGACAGAGTAATTCTCGACAAGAAGAATGTAATCCTATGCAAGGATAATGCAATTCATATCATCTTATATTTTATAGGGATTAAGTAATCCTCGATTAAGATGGAATAATTATCGGTAAGAACAAGGTAATCCTCGACAAAATCAAGGTTTCTTTCAGTAAGGATAACGCAATTCTTGACTATGATTTTCTTAGCAATGTCATTTTTAAAGGATAATGCTGTTCATGTCATGTTATACTTAATAGGGATAGGATTAAAACAGAACAGTCCTTGATAAGCACAAGGTAATCCTCAACAAGGATCGTGCAATTTTTGGTTATGAATGTCTTGTCAATGTTTTTTTGAAGGATAAAGCTATTCATATCTATTATACTTAAAAAGGATACTATAGTTTTCTAAATAGTGTTATATTTGAAAGATAATGCTATTCATCGACTATAAATGCTGCATTTCAAAGCAACGTTCATCCTTGGAAACACTAAATTTATTTAGGGAAAAGGATAATGGTACTATTTAACGTTATTTTTGCATTTTGGGATAATTTTACATTTGATATGAAGATAATGTAACTATTGATAAGGATGATGAATTCCTTGGATTACATTTTGATTATATTTTTTTTGAAGTTAAGGGTACCGTTAGAGCTAGACAAGAATGCTTTTATTCTATTATTAAAAATACCTTCGACAAATATTAATATTAATATATAGTTGGTAAGGATGCTGCAACTCTTAAGGATAATGTTATCTTTAACAAGATTTTGTCTCGTAATGCCAATTTTATCCTTGACAATGGCACTACTTGACAAAGATAATTTTGTGACAATGATTTTCTTGAAAATTTTGTATAGACGAGGTAAGGAGACATTTATATACTTGGCAAGAACAACGTCATTTCCAAAGAAAGATGATCTCTGCAAAGAAAATATTATCCTTGCAAGGAAACTATTTTTAAATATTCTTTTGGCTGTTCGAATAATGTTATTCTTGCCAAGCATACTGTTGTTATTGCTAAGAATAACATTATACTTGTTAAGGAATGTATTATTCTTCAAAGATAATTTTATTTTCGCAGGGATATTTCATAAGGATAATTTTATTCTTAGCACAAAATAATCCTCGATACGGACTATGTAAACCTAGGTAAGGATAATGCAATTCTCTACTATAGCTTTATAATATTTGAAGGATAATGTTATTCATGCCATGAGTAATGTTATAATTAAAAAGGATTTATTAATTCTCAAGAAAATTGGGTAATCCTCAGCAAGGATAAAATAACCCTCGGCAAAACAAGCATATTTTAACACAGTAACGCTATGATGTTCTAGACAATGTTTTATTCATATCAACCGTAATGTTAAGGACAAAGTAATTTTTGATAAAGATAAAATAATCCTTGAGATAATAATTCAATTACCGACCATGATTTTCACATTTGAAGGACAATGTTGTTCATGTAAAGGGTATCAATGATATAATTAATATTTAACAAGGATAAAATAATCCTTGGCAAAACCAAGTTTATCCTCAGTAAGGATTTTCTATGCAAATATTTGAAGAAAATGCAATTCTTGACAAGAGCAATATTATACTTAACAAAGATAAAATAATCCTCGTTTAAAGACAGAGTCGTCCCCCAAACGAACAATGTAATCCTAGGCAAGGATAATGCAATTCTCTTCTTTCATTTTTTATACAATGTTGTATTTGAAAGATAATGCTATTCATATCGGGGATAATGTTAAACTTAATAAGGATAAAGTAATACTCGATAAGACAGAGTAATCCTTGATAAGAATAACGTAATCCTAGGCAAGGATAATTCTCGACTATGATTTCTTAGAAAATATGGTATGATGCAATACTCTACGATGAGTTTCTTTATAATGTTATGCTTGAAGGATTCTCTTTAAAGACTGGATAATCCTCAACAAGGATAAAGTAATCCTCGACAAGAACAAGTCAAGGCAAGGACAATGCAATTCTCGATGATTTTTGAGAAAATATTATATTTGAAAGGAAATGCTATTCATGTCAAGGGTGATGATATAATTAATAAGGATATATTAATCCTCGACAAAGCTTGGTGAATCTTCTCAATAAAGATAAAGTAATTCTCATTAAGAACAAGTTCTTGCAATTTTGACACAGTGTTATATTTGAAGGATAATGCTATTCATGTCAAGGGTAAAGTTATAATTAATGAAGATATACTAATCCTTGACAAAGACTGGGTAATGCTCATTAAGGATAAAATAGTCCTCGGTAAGATAAATTGTATCTTTGGTAAGGTTAGTGAAATTCTTGACTGTGATTTATTAGACAGTGTTATAATTGAAGGATAATGCTATTCAAATCAAAAGCAATGTTTTACTTAATAAGGATAAAGTACTCCTCGAAAGCAAACTAATCCTAAATAAAGAAAGAGCAAACCTCAAGAAGAACAATGTAATTCTAAGCAAGGATAATGCAATTCTCGACTACGATTCAAGATAAAGTTATATTTGAAAGGATGATGCAACAAGGATAATGGTA
>JAUIMW010000989.1:0-14090 GCA_033557785.1 Enochrus cinctus
CAATTTTCATTGCTTTCACAAGTTCCCTCGAAAGAAGATACTCTCACACATTTGTTTTCTTGTTTGTTCAAATACTCGTCGCATCTACAGAAATCTGGATCACACAAAATGTTTGCACATTTTCCTCCTTTACATCTGCATTTATTTTTTATACATTGTGCATCATCTGAGGTGTACCCATCTATGTAGCATTCAGGATCGCTGGAGCAATCTTCATTTAATTTTACATTTTTATAACATTTGTCTTTAAATTTATGAAAATCACTGGAGCATGTGCATATTTTGTTAACACAAATGCTGTTTGTAAGTTTGGTGTAGCATTGAGAGTCTTGTTCACATGTTTCATTAAATTCTGTAGCAACTGAAAAGTTTATATAATAGTAAATAATAATAAATTTCTTTATTTCTAATTATAAAAATATAAAAGCACAAGAAATTTTGCCCAGCTCAGCTTTATTAATTATATTGTCTAACATATTCCGAACAAACAACAACTAATGAGAATAAATATATTTTTAATCTTTGGCTGGCACATGAGCATCGAGAGCAGAGCCCATCTATTGCTTCTTAGCAAATACGAGAGCAAATTCTTAGTGAACACCAAACCTTCCACTTCTTTACATTTTAATTGAACTTGTATCTCCACAATATTAACTGTAACTGTGAGACCAGTAGAAATATTTCTATATGATAATTAACCTCATCTGCCCCATATAAGTACTGGTGGCTGACCTAACAAGCCGAGTGTATTTTTTTAAAGTAATTCTTTTTGTAGAAATCAATCTTTTGGTATTTTAGTTGGTTAGATATTAATATTTCTTATATTTTACTAATTATTGATATGTTAACATTTTCGTGCAGATAAAAGTATCAAAGTCTAATAGTCGCCTTATTTTTTGTTCAAAACAACATGAGAATGAAATTAAAAAATATACACTATCAAATCAATTAGAATGCTTAATTATAGATATATTTCGGGGCAGATAAAAAAGCCAATATTTTTAAATAAATGATACACAGATATAAAAACATTAATAGAAATAGAAAGTACACTTCATCTCACACATTTAAAAAAAAATATATATATAGAACTACATATTTGAAATCAATTATACCTTTTATTGTAAATATTTATGTTTTTTCCTCTGTAATAACTATTAACAGATGTAAACAGAGCAATGTTTGAAAAAACATCCGAAGAAATTGATGATTTGATAATGAGAAAGTCATTTGTGTACAAACACACAGCCAATGTTGTCTTTAATCTAGTGTACTAAACTAATATGTCTATAACAGGCTGCTATAGGCAAATCCTTCTTCTATCTATTTAAGGTCTTTGATAATGACAGTAACATTACTGTGATAATTATGTTATTTAATGTTATTACTCATTTTTTATAAACATTTTATGAGCCCCCTGATAAATCTGTTAAGATTCGATACTAAGGCAGACTCCCTATAAGTAAGCAGTGCTTTGTATTTTCTATAACTAATTATTTGTAATCAATTTTTCAGAATGTCATTGCAAAAGAAAAGTATTGAAATGGAACTACCTCAAAGCATCTTGAAAATTATACATGTGCAACTTTGCTTTTCACGTTTTTTTCACGACATTCGAGGCTTTATTGGAAAAAACTGCCTATACATTTACTATTTAAAATATTGTCCATTACTGGCCACTACTTTCTCCTATGTTTCAAGCAGAGTTAGAACCCTGCGTCAAAAAAAATCTTTTGAGACGATCCACGTATCAATTCAATTTTTGACTTCTTCATAAGAACGTACATGCTGGTCAGCCAAGCCATGTGCCATTAATCGAAACAACTGATAGTCTAAGGATGGCAAATTCGGCAGGTGAAATAGTTTTTTCTTCACTGCTCGATTCAAATGCATGAATTGTTTTCGATACAGTCTATGGTTTTTTCAGTCGGTTTTAGGAGCTCCTAGTATACTACAACGAACTGGTCCCGCCAAATACATGGTTGTCGATGTGGAACCAATGGCCGAGAAATGCCCATGATTCTATGCGTTTGGGATTATTTTACACAATGCGATGAAGAAATCTCCGTTTTTGCTTTTCAAGCAGCTGTTTACAAGCAAACAAGTACCGTTCAAGATCTCTGTGTTTTAACTTATACGACATCCAATTTCCTTGTTTTTGAACAATTCCCATGGTTTTGAGGCGTTTCGAAACGGCTTGTTGAGGAATCCCTAATGATTCTGCCAATTCTTCTTGCATTTGGCACGAGTCTTCATGAATTAATGCTTCCCATTCTGTATTTGTGAAAACCTTCTCTCTTCCATCACCATTCCGATGTCAAAATCAACATTCTTAAAGCATTGAAACTGCTTACAACATGTTTTTTCACTAATAGATTTTTTATATTGAAGCAGAAAATTTAAACCTTCCAGAAATTGCATGTATGTATCTACAAAAATTTCAGTGACTAAGAAGGGAATGAAATGGAAATAACCATATTGATCGATTTTTTCAAAAAACTATAGTTTTTTTTGTCCTTGCTGAGAAGAAGGCAACATTTTTTTCAAGAAAATCTTCTAAGCACCACCAATTTTTTTTCAATTATTTCCCAAACAAGTATCAAATAACATTTGATACATAAACAATTTGTTGGTAAAAAGTAATTATTATTAGATAAAATACAAGAAAGGTTTTTATGAAATAAACATCGTCCAGACATCTGAGCTGCAACTGCAGCATAAGACAAATTATTCTTTTTGAAATAACTAACTGAGAGATTTGAAAGAATTCAATATTATTAGAAGAAAATAATTATAAACTAATATTCACAACTGCTGTAGATAGACTGGCCGTAAACCAATATGATTTTAAAATTATGAATAAGATCTGCACATCAACATTTTAACAAGTATAGCTATTGCGTAAGGTTAGTTATAGTCTGAGTCAGCCATTTATGTTCTCACAGTTCTGATCAGGAGAACTAAATTGTGATTTGCTTTAATATCAAATATTCTAAAATATTAAGAAAAAGTAAACACACACAACAAACTCTTCCCTAGGGCTTGAATCTGAAATTTCTGGAATAAAGGAGGTAACTGTACACTGTGAATCGTTTTTTGTAATTTTAGTAATGGTGGTTAAAGAAAACCACAAAATACATAGCAACAATGCAAAGTTGGATCGAGATGCTAATCTAAAATAATTTAAACAGTATAAAATGTATATGATTTTCTCTCTTACCTTCTAGACATATTTTTCCATTATGGAGGATGAGAAATATCAGATATAACTTTTCCTTTTTCACATTTGCATTCTCCTCGGATGCAAGCTGCATTAAGTAATATACAATTGCCGTAACTTCTACATTTTGATCCCAAATTAACTATTTTGACGCATTGATTTTCATCAGTTAGATACTCATCATTATTACATTTACAATCAGGAGGTATGCATGAGGTGTCTCCACATTTTCCGCCAATACATTTGCAAATATTATTTCTACAATCAACATCTTTTTCATCAAAACCATTTACATAACATTATGGAGAACTCTCTGTAGAGATAGAGAAATACGAGAGGGCAAAGAAGGAAGTACTCGTAAGATTGGCTAAGAAGAGTAGAAGTAAGGAAGTAGGAATCTTTCTAAAAAGTTCCAGGAAACCATTAAAAAATTGGTACAAAACTTGGTAAGAGGAACCAAAGGGAAGATCGAAGAAGTAGCCAATACACTACATTTCTTGGAGAGTTCCATGAAAATTGAAGAAATAGGATAAAAAAAGATGAACATTGGAATGAAGATGAAATAGAGAAAAGACAAAATAAAACATGTGAAGCCCAAGAAAAGGAACCACTACTGCATGTGTAATCACACAGACAGAACATATATCAGTATGGCAACAACGAAAGACACCACTGGTGAGTACAGGACAAACAATGGAAATAAGTAGCTTCGAAGATTTCTTACCAGTAGTAAACTTAAGATGGGAAATGGAAAATTACAAAATAACGTACAGATTAATAAAAGACACCAAGACATAGCGAACGTATTATGAAAGAGAGAGAAGAAATTGTGAAACTCAGGATCGTCTACAAAATAGGACACGGAAACTCAGAGTGACAGATATTCGAGAATTAAAGAATCGAGAAACCAAGCAAATCAGACTCAAAGATTCGAACTAACTATCCCAACACTAATAGTATGTGGCGATCCAGAAATTAAAACTTATGTAAAAAGAAACTATAACTAATTTGTAAGGTGCCAATGATTTCCAATAAAAAATTATAATAAAAAAAACAGGAGAATGAAGAAATCATAATATGAATACCAGTCAAACAGGGGAAACAAATAAGTGTAATACGACAAACAAAAGCAAAATATCTGATCTATTATAATTAACCAGGAAAATGAAGCAAACAGTGACCTGTTGAAAAGAGTAAAGATGCTATAGGGTTTAATATAAATATAGTACTAACGTACAAAATAATTGATGATAGAATGCTAATTGCCATCAAAAGATATAAAAACCACCTTTCATATTCTAGACCAAGACGAATTTACAAAAAAAGATGAGGTAAAACAGGCACTTGGGCAATGTATAGGGCGGGGAACTAGGGTAATCTCAGTCTAACCTGGTCGAGGAGACAAACAACTGGAGACAATTATAAACCAAAAGATTACGGGAAAGAAGGGCATACGACCATTGAATGTCAAGACTAACCAGTTTTCAGCAACAATGACACCAATAACTGCGGAAATCGAAATAAACACTACGTCCTTAATGCATTGCGGGTAATGAAGGATTTGAGATGATACTCATTTGGATTAGAAATACCACCTTTAAACGAACAATCTCAGACTCTAGTAACATAGGCGCTGACCATTCTCAAGATTGACATTAAAAATTGTACAAATAAATTTAAACAAGAATAAAACAGCACAAGGCCTGCTGGAATAAAAATAATTATAAAGATGACATAAATGTGAACCAAACAGCAATAAAAATATAATTGAAGAATGAAATACAGAATGGTAAAGTGAAGGGAAGATGCTGCCATATACCATATAAATAAAAATGGTAGACTTATGTAGCTGTTTTTTAAATATTCAGGATCGTGACTACCTCATGCATTGCAATGCAAATGGACTTGCGATGCGTCGATTTTGTGAATGCCTAGTACAGTAGACAAAATAATATGATAGTGGGCGAAGACTTAAAGCCAAGACTCCCAAAAGCTAAAACTGTAAAAGAATGAATCTTGACTGAATGGTATGCCGAGATTGAACTAGTGATAATAAACCTTGGTGAGGGGGGAATAGTGCACAGAAAATATCGTTACAAAAATCTCTATGTACGGTATAACCTGCCTCTCTTAGGCCAAGTCAAAAGCATAGCAAATAGATAAAGAAATGAAAAAGTATCGATAAGATGGAGACTAGACAAATAAAATCGTACTAATTTCAAAAGAGCACTTCAAGTAGAACACAGAAGAAAAAAACTGCCATTGACCTTCAGCACTACACGATTTACATTTGTATCATTTCAATGCTGCGAATAAATAAATATTGAAAAGGCAAACAGAAAAAGTATCTACTCGAAGAATGAAGCTATATCGTCTCTCAGAAAGTCATATGTAAAAGCCAGAAAGAAAATGGTTAGAGAGAAAATAAATGAAGAAAGGCTATTAGAGAAGAATTAAAAAATATGAAGAAAGAGCTGAAAATAGCAATTGTAAAATCGAAATCTCCTAATGAAAAGAGGTATGGGAAGAACTTCAGGAAGATGTGTCGAGTTGGGATACAAAACCGTGATTAAAAATTTAAACATAAATGTAAACATTGTTAAGAAAATAATTCAAAACCTATTTCCAATACACCAAGATTCGACTAGGACAAGAATCAATATAACAGTTGTGGAAGAATTTACGACCAATGAGATACACTTATTGGCTAAAAAAATGAGCTAGTGCTAACAGTAGTAAACAATGTCTTGCGAGTTTTCTCTAAGAATGGTGGACTATTATAGATCTCTATGAATGCTGAGAATATGGGAAAAAGTATTAGAGAGACTTTTGGAAAACCAATTAAGTAAAGACGTGTAACAAACTGGAGGACTGTCAGCAAAACCAAAAGGCTGACAATGTTAGTGGCAGTGAATGAAAAAAATGTTTTTGTCACAGTTTCATTTAATAAAATTGTTGATGAGCTATCACGGAGAGAGGTGCAGCCATACCTCAGAAAAATAATACAGTTTTCTGGAAAAGAGCTGTATGTACATGAGAGAACAACATTTCAAGATGTCTGTGGGTGTATCACAGGGGTCCCTTCTTAGTCTATTGAAGATGTGAAGATGACAGCACACGCAGATGACCTAGCAGCTGCAAAAAATGAAAAAAATACTAGTGAAAAGAACAGAGGACGTAATAAATAATATAGCGCAATAGATAAAGGAAAAAAAAACCTGCAAATAGCAATAGAGAAAATACAGGGAATTATGCTCAGTAGGCCCAAAAGATACATCATCCGAAAGTTGGAAGGCGCCAGCGAAGGAAGGAGAACAATATTTACATTCGTGGTGGCTTTACTTATATTCTATGGAGTGACAAACCAGGAGATCTTTACAAATTAAAAAGTACCGAAACATGATAGAAAACTGCAGAAGATGCATAGCTATAATAGACAACAGACCCTTACACATGAACATTTTGTGGTAGCTGCAGTTTTATCGTCGTATCTAAATTACATGCGTTTCAATGGAACCTTTTCACGCGGCCGTTTTTCTATCATAGCTTCAGGTGTGTATATTAAAAATCGTGAAGTTTATCTCGTATTTAGAACGAAAGGCATTGTGTGATTTCCCTGATGGTTTTAGCGGTAATACTGAGTGTGTAAGTAAACTCTGAATCAATGGCAGATTATGGTTCCCAACTAGTATGAATCCAAGATATTTTGTCACTCATCAGAAGGGGCAACTACAAACCGATTGCATTACAATTGTCATGACTATTATATCAATATTTGGATAAATTGGTTGTATTTTACAGTAATAATCAACTTAATATAACTTAAATACCAACTTAATTAATAACTGGGAGTGTTTGATTTACTGCTGAGCTTAAGTATTTCAAGAATATGAAAACTCTAGACCATTTACATGGAGTGCTTTGGCAAAAAGATTAACATTTTCACTGGAATAGGCTGGTATTGTCTCTGCCATTTGGATGCCTAAACTTTTTTTCTTTAATTACTATATATTATATTATTTGTTTTTTCTAGTCTATACATACAGTTTTAAAATAATTGAGTCTGCTTTAAAAATATGCATATAAATTTTCGAAAAAAACTCGACGTTAAGAAACAGCCGGAATATCCAAAAATTAAATATCATAGTTTTACTAATAAATCAATGACATTTTATATTTCTAGCGTTTTAGGAAAATCTGCGAAAGAAAAATTATTTTCTTGTTGCTTCATTTTTTAGATTAAGTGATAAGATTTGAATCTAAATTATATGTATAATAAAATATAAAAATACTTTTACCTTTTATACATTTTTTTCCTTTAATAGATGAAAAGCTGTACTCTTTATTTGATGTTATAAAGTCATTTGGACAACCACATTTTCTTTTTTGGCAAGTGGCATTAAACGGAGCACAATTTTCATAATGATCACAATCTTCAGAAATTTTGGATATTTTTACGCATCTGTTTTCATTTATTAAGTATTCGTCAGCATTGCACTTACAATATCCTTTTATGCAAGAAATGAATCTACAAGTTCCACCAGTACATGTACACTTATTATTTCTGCAACTTACATCGGCAGGGTTAATTTCATTTATGTAACATTCTTCGTCTACTGAACAGTGATCATTTAAACCAGCATTTTTGTAACATCCCTTGCCGAATGAATGATACTTATTATCACAAGTACATTTATTTCCAAGACATATGCTGTTGTTCAGTTTGCTTGTACATTGAGACAATTGCTCACAATCGTCTTCAAAATTATTTGCAACTAAAATTTAAAAAAAAATCAAAACATTTCAAACACAAAAAAAAGTTTTTACCTTTTAAACATATTGTGGCATCATATTTTTTATCAATAACTTCAGATTCAACTTTTCCTTGCTCACAGCGGCAAACAGAATCAACACATATGGCTTTTAATAAGACACAATTTGAATTGTCTGTGCACTTTTCTCCAATTTTAGAAAATTTTATACATTTTTCTTGGTATCGAAATTCTCCTACAGCACAATTGCAATGATCTTGTAAACATGATTTAAATCTACAATTTCCACCAAGACATCTGCAAAATCCTTTTATACAAGCTGAAGAGTCATATCCATTAATTAAACATTCCGGGCCATGGTGACATTCATTATTCAAATCAACATTTTTATAACATTTGTTATCTATATTGTGTTGATGATATCCATTATAACATCCACATTGACCTGTGCTCAGACAAGTGCTATTCTTTAAAAATGTGCTGCATTGCTCTTCTTCAACACAACTCTCCCCAAAACTCTGAGCTGCTTTAACACATTTTTTCAAGTTTTTTGAATAAATAAAACCTGCTCTACATATGCAAACTGAACTGCATTCGCCTGATATGAAAACACACTCCTCATGATCAACGCATTTCTCCTTATATCCTGATTGAACGAAACATTTTTGTTTCTTTAAATTATGATTTTCGGTTTTAGGATCGCATTTACATTTTTCAGGACAAGATTTTCTTCTACATTTTCCCCCAATGCATGTGCATTTATTTTTATAACACTCAACATCATTTTTATAATACCCATCTGTATAACATTCTTCATTATCCAAGCATTGTTCATTTAATTTTTTTGAAAGAAAACAACTAAGTCTTACAGAATGTTTATTAATAGGACATACACACTTTTTTTCTAAGCATTCACTTCCATTAATATTTTTTGTACACTGGTTGGTTTCTGTGCAAGCATCATTAAAAGCTCTTGCAGCTAATAAGCACACATCACTTTTTGTCGACTGTACATGGTTTCCATCACATACACAGTTTTCATTACACATAGCACCTTTTATATGTTCGCAGTTCAAATCATATTTACAAGGCTTACCAAAGTTTACTTGTTCGATGCATTTATCCATATAAGTATTATAAGATTGGCCAGGTCTGCACTGACATTTATTGTTAATACAAGAACCATAGGAGTTGTCACGCAAAAGACATTGTATACTCGTATTACAATCGCCACCATAAGCTTTAAGAAATATTACAAATTGTAAGTGTTAAATAAATTAATGTCTACTTTGACAGGTACATTAATCCTTATGGAGACTACTAGTATTTCATTCACGAAAGACTTTCTTATACAAATATGTGATATTAAAACCAAATCACCACACTCAAAAATACAAAAATCTTTAAAAAGTTAATGTAATTTCCAAGCTTTTGATCAGCGCTGTTATCTTCTTCAGAGGCAAATACATTTTATTTTTTATACTGATCGAAGGCTTAGGAATTACCATTTCATAGGAGGGAATTTTCACCAATACTGAAAAACTGCTTTAAATATTTGTTTCGGATACTGATAATATATGGTTTTATTGATAAAAAAGTAAAAAATTATCTTGATTGCTCTTAGCTGGAATCGAAAAATTGTCATATTTATAGTAAGAAAACCTCTATTGCTAACCAATAAGAATTATATATCTGATTATTCTATGATAGATAAGATAGGGATTGAAATTTCAACAAAATTATTATTTTCATAACTTACGATAATTCAATTTGTTATTCATATTCAATATTTATAAATAATAAAAAATTAAAAGCGTTTAAAGTATCGAAAATTTTATATACACATTAGACCATTTTTAAATTATAAATTTAACAAAACTAAATATGTAATTATTATTAATAAATGAATTGAACGCTTAAAATATAAACATAAATTTTAAAAATTTTGTGAAAATATATATTATGACCTCATAAGCTATAATTTGGAATTCACCTTAAAATTTTCGGGTATCTCAATTATATTTATAATAACGAATTTCGAAACTTTCACATTTAGAATTTTGTGTATGCAATCCCTAATAACACACATTCTACTTATATAAAGTTATTCTTACCAACAGTTTGGAGACAAGTGTCTATAAATTTTTCAAAATGTGTACCAGCTTTGCACGAACATTTTTTATTAGTTAAGTTGCAGTATGAATCATCACCAAAATTATGTCGACATTGAGCATCAATTTCACAAGGATCAGTATCAAAATTTTCAGTTACTATAAAATATAATACAGAATAGAAATAAATAATAACTTAGAATTGTCATATACAAATTTAGTTACTTACTTTTTAAGCATTCATAAGTATTATACAATGTTTTTGTGACATATTGTTCATCACATACACATTCATTTTTAATACACACACTATTTTCAAAGCATTGAGCGGAGTGGATACATAACTTATTAGTTCCTGAAATATTTGTAGAGTTAATTTTAATTGAAAATGTGTTTAATATTTCTTCTACTTACTTCTAGCTTGAATATGGCCAAAAGAGTAAACGTTTTGAAATATTAATGCCGCTATTATTCCATATAAAATGGCCATATTTTAAAAATAGAACATTTCCCTTTGCGAGGAACAAGAAAATAATTTTTTAAGATATATCAAAAGGTACCTCTAAAATGTATAATTAATTCGCCACAAACATACGATATTTTAATCGCACTGTATAAATTAAAATTAAATAAAAATTTTTCAGTTTTATTCTCAGAAATGCTTAAAAGATTATATAACCACTCATTTTCATAATTTGATAAAAATTATTTTAAGAAGTATTTCATAGCGCACGATATAGTTATTCCAAAAATTATTTAAATTAGGAATAAACTATAAAAAATAAAAACGATGAAATTTTTTGCTTTTAATTTGTATTTATTAGTAAAAAATTTAAACTGAAACTACTTTAAAATTTCATCATAGTGGGTTTCTACAATGAATAAATATAATTTTTTTTAAGTTATTAACCCATTTTGTAAAAAATAGGAAAGTTATATGCCAATAGTGGACTGCTACCTTCTTTAGGGTAGGTACATACTAGCACCTGTGCCAGGGGCTCGGTTGGAGAGTACGCAATAATATATTTAAGACCATTTTTTTTTCTCTCTGTATATGAATATTCCAAAATTGGGTAACACAGAAATATATTATACTATACGGATCATCAAATAGCGAAGAACTGGTAGTTACATACGTCCAAAAACATTTTATCATTTTAGAATATTTCCAAAAATGTAAATTAAAAATTAGCTATGCAAAAACTAAACTTATCATCTTCACCGACAAAACAAGTGGTATATACTAGTCGTGTTGGAAATAATAATTGGCAAATATAATCTGGAGGAGGAATGAGATACATCGCTCCGTAACCTTCTCGTCTTCTTCAAAACCAGTATGTAAGAAAGTATCGTCTTCGTTATCGGAGTAGAAGTCGACACCATTGGTCTACAGTTTTACGCTAATATTCACCCTTCAATAGCGAGGAAAAAATTTTTGTATAGTATTGCTGACACCTTGCACACTACATATTAACATAAACTTGTAAAAAACTTTAAGAAAAGCATGCGAACTAGATTTTTGAAAATGTGCATGATTAAATAAAATTCTTCCGCACATCACTTTGCATTTCTAACTATATCTTTTATATCTTTTTTCTAATATGTATTATTGTTTTTGATGAAATTGCTAACATGATTTTATGCTAATTACCAAGAGGTGATATATGTGACTGGCTCTTCTTGCAGGTGGAGATTTTAAGTTGTTCAGTTCGTTTTCAATCATTTTAATGTATTTTTTTTTTAATTAATTATAAATTTGTTTTTACTGCCAAAATGTATTTTTGTTTGATCGTTTAAAGTTTATCAATCAATATCACAAAACATTTTTTTCCAAAAATATATTAACAATCGTAATAGGTATTCGATGGATTATTATGAAATATAAATTTTTACCCTTAGGGAATTGAACAGATTAAATTGGGATTATTAATATACAATGGGTGGCGAGTAACTTTTAAACAAAAATACCTAGTAGTAGTAGTAATATACAGAAATATGGTATGAGATTACATACATAAAATATGCAAAAAGTAAATAGTGAGTGTCGCTTCAACTTTCGATGTGCATGGCAAATTAGATCGCATTATGAACATATAAAAAATTGGAATAGAATCGAATATTGGAAATACAAATGAAATAAATAGCTGTTATTTCCATTTTAGTACATACTGCTAGCATAAAATGTAATAAAATATTAAATTTTTATTTATTTTATAGCAAATTATTTCGAAATGATCATAGAAACCCCTTGCGTATAGAGAATAAAAAATATTTCTTTAATATACTAACACATATTTTTATAATAATAGACATTAATAAATATTATGTTGGTTTCTGAAAACAAACTGAAGATAAGTCTTATATTTTTCCTAGAAATTGTTTATCAGCATTTATGAATAATCAAATAACGAATGCAATTAAATTATATTTAAATTCAAAACAATATCTGCTTTTGTAAGATTAAATAATGTAAGTAAGGTAATCTAATTTAAAATATTAAAGATTAATGTCAAAAAAGCTGGAAAGTGTGTTGTAAATTATTTATTTCATTGAAATAAATAAAATACTTTTTTTAATATAAAAATACCACACCTGGTTAACCTAATTCCGCTAAAAACTAATCAGCGCTACGAATTAATGGTAAAAGATCATAAAATTTTAACTCGATACTCGATACAAATTATGGAGCTGATATAGAGGATGAAGGAGGATATTTTTTAACATTTTGGTTTAGTACCTAATCGGTAGTTTCGGTAACAAAATAAGGTCAAACATTTTCATGATTACAAAACAGTGAAATATACAAATTTTGACAATAAATGAAAATTCTCACGCTTCCTACATATTTTTAATCTTCCTATTATTAATATAGGTATATATTTTACATGATCTCATAAAATAAAATATTTTAAATGAAATTTTGGAATGCCGTAAAATTTACCACCGGATTAACCCGCAAATACTGTTGGAAGACGTGGGGTACCGAGAAGGTTTCCCATTTGGATAAGTAGTGTTAACGTTAACCAATCTTCCAAATTGGTTTAAAGAAATTTATTTTCAATATTTGACCTACACGATATGAGCCCAATTTGTTTATTTTATGAAGAAATAGGCGTGTTTGTCGCCATCGAAAGTAATCACCCTATTTATATATACATATATATATATATATATATAAAATAAATTCTCGTTGAAGTGTTCGGTTGAAGCTTTAATATTTCTGTTTTAAAAATTTCATAACATCTTCATTTAAAGATTAAAATTTTTTCTGGGGCATTGGTCTCGAGTTCGAAATGACTGGGCCAGAATATATCAAGAGATTATGCAAGATGTCTGTATTAGTAGCTGTCCTATTTATGTGCAAATAATGCCTCTCTCTTTTATGTCTTTAAGTCTGGTTTTTAAACCTCCCTCCGACAATAAACCTAATGGTAGTATTGCATTTTGGGCAATATCTGCACAATATATTAAAAAATTATGTTCAATTGTGGACATAAAATACCAAGAGTAATCTTTTAAGTAGAAGTTGGCTGTATCCATAGTATATTGATGAAAATTATCAATATTTAATTCATATCCACTACTTAAATTTCTTAAAATTACCTAAATTTGGTATATTAATTTTTCATTAATTCCAGTAATTTCTGTGGATAATTTAGGATTCGCATAAAATATGTCCTGTCTTTTGTCGTTCCACTACCCCCAGATTTAGGAACATCGTTGAGTATATCCATTTTAATTTTGAATTCCTTCTGGATTTTCTTCTTTCATTCTTCTGACAATGCCCGTAAGACATGTGCAAGATACAGTCAGAGAAACATATCCAAGCGTGAAGCACAGACATTCTGAAAACCAAATTGACCATATTAAAGAAAATTTTTTCAATTATACAACCTGATTCTATTCCATGCCGACAAACTCCACCAGCGCATAGAACTCATAATTTTGGACAAAAAATAATAATAATGTGATGGTCCCACGTTAACA
>JAUIMW010000990.1:0-14089 GCA_033557785.1 Enochrus cinctus
CTGGAAGGAAGTTGACAGGGGTATACCGCAGGGATCGGTACTGGGACCCATTCTATTAATTATTTATGTCAACGACCTCCCAAATAACATAGTATCAAGGTCTAAATGTCTCTTTGCGGATGACACTTCCATCATCAACTGCCACAAGAATCCTGATGAACTAAATTTACAAACCTCCACTATTCTAGAGGCTGCAAAAAGGTGGTTTAATGAAAATGAACTTCAAATGAACTCAGATAAAACAAAAATACTTACATTTTATATGCATTGACCAGTTAACCCAAGAGTTTTGTTCTCATTCCCTCCTGAAAACATTTGTTGATTAGCAGCCATAATGATTCTGTTAGCTACTCAGATAGCTTCTTTAAAACTATGGTGGTAAGACTATGTATGTCCTGTGTGCATCTTGGTTTTAATGTCTTTATGATATATTTTATTTTTTCTTGAGCTACCGTTGCAAGGAAAATGGAACTGCTCTGTTTTGAAAAAGTCAGACTGGTTCCCGATGCTCCAGAAGCTTCTAATTCCTCCAATCTTTCACCAACTGTACTGAAGAAAGTATTTAGTTCTTCAGCATTCAGAGTAAACATTTGTGGATTACTTTGTTGCTATGTTTTGTTGCTTTCGATGTTCATGATTTTCCATATTGTTTTTTGTCTATTCTGTGAGTTGTTGATGGCTGTTGCCATTGAATTTCTTCTTGCTTCTTGAATTTTCTCATTGAGGAAAGTCTTTATACACTCTCTTTACTTTTTCAGTACCCTGTACTATTTTAATTAGTTCAAAGCATCCAAGATATTAAGGATTTGCCTGATCTCTCCAGTGTATACTTCATCTTCAGGTTTCAGGTTCTATTATTATACACTGTCCTTGATGATCAGATATATGTAATTCTTGGGTTCTTCTCTTTTGTACTTTTATTAATTGCTCTTTAATAAATATATTGCACAAGCAAGTTTTTGAAAGTTCTGATATCCTGGTAGATAGTTATATTTGTTCTTTTATCTGGTTCATTTAATATACATACAATATCTACTTGATTTATTTTAGATATAAAAAAAATTAAATGAAAATGATTGCAATTTTTGTTTGATGTAGATATCTGTTTCACTTGATAGAATATCTATATATCTTCATGTAGATAGAAAATCTTCTTCAATTGATGTGGATAGAATATTTCCATTTTTCAAACAACTTTTTCTTACGTCCTAAGTTCTTTAAAGCATTTAAAATCATGCGATCATTTTCAATTCACTTCCACTTTTTTTTGTAAAAATTTGTTTAAGAAAGACGTTTACATTTACACAGATACGTTTATATACATTTTCATTTATACATAATGTGGTTTTCTTTATAAAGACAGTATTTTAATATAAAATCTGTTTTGATTGATATAGACTGATTAGTATATAGATATGATATCTGTTTTTCTTTGTGCAAATAGTAACAGATAGCTTTTCTCTTATTGTAACTGCGTATGCTAGCTGCTCATTGACTTGGGCGAGTCCATGCTGACAATACGTATTTCCCTTTACAAAAATATAATATTTGATTTTCTTTGTATAGGTAGAATAACTGTTTTACTTGATAAAGATGGAATATCTACTTTTATTATTATTTGTTGTAGATATAATATCTGCTTCATTTGATGTGAACGAAATATCTGTTTATACAGAATCCGATTCTCTTTATAAAAATAGAATATTTAGTTGGGTTGATGTAGATAGAATATCTGTGTGTTTCGACTGAATACCTGTTTTACCTTTTATAGGTAAGATATCAGCTTCTTTTTATTCAAATAGAATATCTGATTCACTGATGTAGATAAAATATTGCTTTTGATAAATAGAATATATTTCTTTTTATACACAAATACTATTTATTTCGTCTTGTATATAAAATATGTGTTTGGTTTTATATAGACCTTTAACAGTATAAAAAATAAAAACAAACTATCTGTTTTACTTGGTATGTAGATAAAATATCAGCTTCAATTGATATAAAAAAGAAGTATAAATATATAATATTTAGTTTTATTTGTAAAGATATAATATCTACTTCATTTGATATGGATGGAATATTTGTTTTGCTATTACGTAGAGAGAAAATCAACTTATTTCTATAAAGAATTTGATTCTCTTTATAAAGATATTATATTCACTTTGTTTTTTTTTATAGATAGAAAATCTGTTTTAATATGAATAGATTATTTATGTATATAAAATATCTACTTCTTTTTACAAATATACTTTCTTTTATACAGAATTTAATTTTCTTTATAAATATACAATGCTTGTTTTATGTTTCTAGATAGAAAATCTGTGTCGATTGAGTATCTGTTTTATTTGTTATAGATGGAATATCTACTTATCTTATACATATAATATACATAAAATATCTTTTCTTCTAGGTAGAATATTTGTTTCATTTAATGTGGATAGAACATCTGCTTCTATCTGTTGCGCCTTATAAATAGAATATCTGTTTGGTTTTATATAGATGGGAAGATCTATAATGAAATGCTCATAGACTCAACTTAATTGGTTTACTTTGTCTGTTATTGATAAATTTACAATTGATACAGATAGTTTTGCTTAATATTAATTGAATATTTATTTTCTGTTCGTGTTGATAGAATATCTGCATTACTTACTATTCTCTTTATTTAGAGTAAGTATTTGCTTCATTTATAGATCTGCTTCAGACTTGTAAAAGTTTTTCTTTGCTGCTCGGTGTGTCAAGCAAGCCCTCCCTTCTAAGTTTATTGATGTTTGCTTCGCCTGTTATAGATACAAAATTCTATAAAAGATCGTCTCTTGATATAGACAGCATAGTTGTTTCTCATTATAGATAGAATACCTATGCTTACTACATAGATAAAATATCTACTTCTCATTATATAAATAAAATATCTGCTTCGTATCTGATTTACACATACATAAATAAACCTGAAACAAATAGATTTTCTTTAGCAGCTTTGCTGCTCGTTGATTCAGGCAATCCCTCGTTAATAATTTTATTGATAGCTGCTTCACCTATCATAATTTAAAAATCTTCGTTTGGTAAAAATAGAATATCTGTTTTACTCAATATGTGAATAAAATATCTGCTTTAGTTGATAAAACTTACTTTCATTTATATACATAATATATTTGCTTCCCTTAATGTGGATAGAATTTTCTTTTGCGATTATCTTTAAATGTCATATTCTATTTTTTTTTAATTTTTGTTTGAAAGACGTAGACATTTCAATTTGTATTAGATATACACAGAGAATATTTATTTCCTTTTATACAGAATTTAATTCTATCTAGTTTATAAAAATATATTTGAACTGCTTCGCCTGTTATAGATAAAAAAATCTTCGTGGGTATATAGAATATTTGTTTTGCTTAACATCTGGTTTTCTTTATGTAAGCAGAGTATCTGCTTGATATAAATTGAATTTAATTTTGTATAGATAGAATATTTGATTCTCTTTATACTTATAAAATATCTATTCTATTTGTTCTACATTGTTACATAATATTGATAGAATATCTCTTTATACAGATAGAATGTCTTAAGTTCTTTGAAACATTTAAAATCATTTTCATTTATATTTTATTGTGAAATTTTATTTTCGAAAGACATTGATATTTACATAGTTAGAATATCTACTTCCTTTTATACAGAATCTAATTCTCTTTAATAATATCTGTTATATTTTTATGGATAGAAAATTTGTTTTAATTGATATAGATACATTGATATGTAGATAAAATGTATTTTTCTTTTTACATAAATAGAATATCTACTTTATACAGAACCGTATTCTCCTTATAGATATCTGCATGACTTGATGTAAATAGGATATCTGCTTTATTTTTCATAGATAGAAAATAGAATATCTGCTTCTATTGAATATTTGTTTCTCTTGTTTGACAGTATATCTGCTTCATTTGATCGCATAAAAGTCAGAATGTCCATTTCCCTTTATATACATAAGCAGCATGACAGATATTCACTTGAAACAGATTTTCTATGCAGATATATCTATTTTTACAAAGGAAATAAAATATTATATAGAGGAAAATAGATATTCTATATATGTAAAAGGAAGAAGATATTTATATAAAAATTATTAAAATAAATCTTAAAAGATATGAAATTGAAGATAGTTGTATGATTTTAAAACTCAGATATTCTATTAATATATAATAAATAGATAAATTGTTGAATATGTTTATCATTTCTTTATGTTAATAAGAAGTACGTAGAGGACGTTTGGGGGACACAGAATGGAAGTCTTTGGAGGACATTCCCCAAATATTCCCTGATGATTCTTTTTTATTTTTTGTATTTCAACAAAAAGATGTTTACTGATTTTTTAATAATAAAAGATGGTCCTCTGGGAAACATGGAATGTCGTTCAGGTACTCCGCTTCTTACGTTCCTTTTGTTGATTGATTAAACTTAAAACTAGTCGAGATTTATTGAAATCCTTAAACACAATGTACTTAAGCGATAATGTACATGAAGGACATTCTATGTCACCCAGACCCCCTACTGATCCATCTTTTATTGTTAAAAAAATCAGTAAACATCCCTTTATTGAAATAAGAGTAAAAATAATATAACGCAAGGATCGCAAGGGAATCTTGGAGTCTTCTACGTATTTCTTATTAACAATAATAAATAATAAAAATATTAGAGTTTAAATTTCAAAAAAAGAACGTGCGTTATAGAGTATGTTATTTTCTGTTTTTTTTTTAACAATAAAAGGAGAATATTAAGGTTTTATCTACCAAAAAACCTAGGTTACAGAGTACCTGAGTGAGACATTTCATGTCCTTTAGACTTTTTGGTTTCCCTTCTTTTATATTATGTTTTGTTCCATCTGAATAAAAAGATATGGATTATCGATATTTAAAAATTTTCTATGTCTTTAATAAAAAAAAAAAAATTACGGATCTGGGGGACATAGAATGTCCTTTAGATGTCAAACTATTTATGTACTTGACATTGTCATCTTAAAGTTTAATCTAGAACAAAAATCGTAAACTTAAGAGTACCTGGAGGACATTCCATGTTCCTCAGACCTCTGGTAGTCCTTCTTTTAAGTTATTTTCTATTTAATTTTAACAAAGAATACTCCAGGCACCCTCGTTTCGTACAACTGAAATATCTAGTGAATGTTTTCATCTATGATTTTCAATAAAAAATACGTAAATGACTCCTTGGTGGTCTTCCCCTTATGTTATTTTTTATACAAATTAATATATAATTATAATTAAATAGAAAATAATTAAAAAAGGGATCACTAATGGATCTGATAAACAAGAAATGCCCTCCAGGTACTCTATAACCAATGGTTTGATAAATTAAACTTGAATACTTTTGGAAATTATGTTTGTCAATTAAGTAGATGATTGATGCACCTGGAGGACATTCTTCTTTTTATTGTTTAAAATTAAAAGACATTTTTATTATCTTTATGATCTCTTCATCTTATAAATAAAATGTGTTTAATTGTATATAGACCTGTAACAGATAATTTTTCTTTGATAATTTCGAAGATACCCTGTTATATATAAAAAAAATAAATATAAAATATGTTTTACTTGATATGTAGATAAAATATCTGCTTTGTTTTATATTGAAAAAATATCTAAGAAGTAGTATTTTATAAAGATATAATTGTTAGTTTTCGTTGTATAAAATATCTCCTTCATTTAATATGGATGGAATATTTCTTCCAATTTGTTTTGCTGTTACATATATAGAATATCTGATTCTTTTTATAAAGAATTTTTTCTCTTTTTAAAGATAGAAAATTTATTTTGATTATATAAATATCTATTTCTCTTTATATAATATATAAGGTCTACTTGGCTACTTAAGGTAGAATATCTGCTATAGTTTTAAATCTTCATTTGATGCAGATTATTTGTTTCACTAACAATTTTGCTTGATATAAATGATAGAATATCTTCTTCTAAAATATCTATTCATATCCCTTTTTATAGATATAACATTTGCTTTTTCTTATGTAAATAGAATATGTGCTCCGATTGACGTAGATATCTATTTCACATTATATCGATAAAATATCTAATTCTCTTGATGTGTGTCTTCACTTGATGTGAATGAAATATTTGTTTCATTTTATATAAATAGACTATTTTCTTCATTTTATAAATAAAATGTTTATTTGGCTTTAAATAAACCTCTAATAAGTAGCTCTTCTTTAATAGTAGCTGCATATGTTCGCAGTTTCCCTGCTGACTGACTCGAGTAAGCCCTTACTGTCAACTTCATTGATATCTACTTCATCCATCATAGATATAAAATCGATTGACTCATATAGTATATAACAATATATAGATAGAATATCTACTTGCTTTTATGTTGATAAAAAATCTAATTTATCTGTTATAGATACATTTTCTTCAGTTTTTCGAAAACCTTGTATTTTCTCTACGTACTAAGTTTAATTCTTTAATTACATTTTGTTGTTAAAATTTATTTTCGAGTTATTTTAATTTTGATAGAGATATATCCGTTGCTTTTTTATATAAATAAAATATTAGAAAATTTAATTTAGAAGTTTATTCTAATTTTTAAGTAAATATATATAAATCGTTTTACATGGATAGAATATCTACTTTCTTTTATACAGAAGTTTTTTTATATAAATATAGAGATTATTTTCATGTAGATAGAATATCTTCTATTAATGTATGGAAAATCTATTTCGATTGAATATCTACTCCTCTTTGGATAAAAAGGATATATATCGTAGATATATCTCTGATAAAATTTGTTAGAAAGTTATTCCAATTTTGATATAGATCTGCTTCTTTTTATATAATTACTTGATTTTCTATATAAAGATAGAATATCTACATGGCTTGATGTAGATAATAAACTATTTATTACAGATGAAGTCAAGCAGATATTCTATCCATTTAAGAAATTTTTTTATTTACAGATATGTGATGTATACAAAGAAAAACAGATATTCTATCTACATTAAACCAATCACATATTCTACCTTTGTAAAGAACATCATATTTCGTAAAAATTTTGTTTATGTAAATGAAAGAAAATTTTTCACAAAAAATTGAATTGAAAGACAAAACTTTCAGAAAGATGAAAATTTTTTATCAAATAAAACAGATATTCTATTTATATAAAAGGAAGTACAGTGCATATATTCTATCTATATATCAAATAAAACTTGTTCTATCTGTATCAATCGAAGACTATATTCTATAACAGGCGAAGCAGATATCAATCAAGCTATTTCTATTAAAGAAAAGCTATCTGTTAAAAATTTTGTATTTATATGAAGCCAAACATTATATTATAGATAGATTATTGATAGATAAATCTGTTTTGATTGATATGTAGATAGAATATCTGTTTCGCTTCATAAAATAGTATATCTTTGATGAGGATAAAATATTTTCTCTTTCATCTTCGAATAGAATATCTGTTTAATGTCGATGGAACATTTTCGTTTTGTATAGATAGAATATCTGTACGCCTTATACATAGAATATCTATTCTATTTACATAAATGAAAGACCGCTAACAGCTTTTAAATAGTAGCTGTGTATTCTCGCTCGCATAAAGTTAGAATGTTTATTTCCCTTTATATGTGTATTTATTTTTCTCTATAAAAATAAAATATCTTCTTGGTTTGATATGGATAGAATTTCAACAGCTTCACCTCATAGATTACATATCTGTTAGTTTTCTTCTTCTACGGTAGATATTCTATCTACATCAAGTTAAGCAGATATTCTCAGATTCTGTATAATAGAAAGTAAATATTCTATCTATATAAAACAAAACAGATATTCACTCCAAATAGATTTTCTATGCAGATATATCTATTTTTACAAAGAAAATCAGATTTTGTATAAAGATATTCTATGTATGTAAAAAGAAGAAGATATTTATATAAAAATTACTAAAATAAATCTTAAAAGATATTGAATTGAAGATAGTTGTATGATTTTAAAAATCGTAGAGAAACATTTTCAAAAATTGTAAATAATTTATCTAAATCAATCAAAACAGATATTTTATCTACACAAAAAAAATATCTATGTACTATTATACTGTATCTGATTAAATAGAAGATTTTATATCTATAACAGGCGAAGAAAATATTAATAAATTTGTTAGCAGCTACTGTTAAAGAAAATCTATCTGTTAGAGGTTTATTTAAAGAAAATAGTCTATTTATATATCAATGCATTAATCTTAGATTTTTTATTTATAAGACAAAAAAGATAATAAAATAGATTTTCTATTTGTATCAATTAAAGATTTTTTTATCTATTACAAACGCAGCAGATATGAATAATATTGCTAGTGAGGGTTTATGTATAGAAAATCTGTTTCGATTGAATATCTGTTTTGTTTTATATAGGGAGAATATCTACTTTTCTTTAGATAAAAAGGAATATCTGTTTCTTCTGAAGTAGATAATATATCTCTGCTAAAATTTATGTTAGAATATCATTTCAATTTTGATATAGATGTAATATCTGTTTCTTTTTACATAGTTAGAATATCTACTTTCTGTTATAGAGAATCTGATCCTCTATATAAAGATAGAATATTTGCATGGCTTGATGTAGATAGAATATCTACAGTAGAAGAAGAAAATTATCTGTTACAGATTTTTCACTTCCATAAAGCTAAACAGATATTTTATAGGCGATCGAGGAAGTGAAGCAGTTAATATTCTTTCTATATTAAGCTAAACATATTTTATATTTACAGATATGCGATGTATACGAAGAAAAACAGATATTTTATTCATATTAAGTCAATCAGATATTCTACCATTATAAAGAAATTGAAAAGTCTACGATTTTCAGAAAATTGGAAATATTTTATCAATTATAAAACAGATATTCTACTTATATAAAAAGAAGTACAGTGTAGATATTCTATATATTATCTATATATCAAACTTATTCTATCTGTATTATTCGAAGATTATTCATTCTATAATAGCCGAAGCAGATATCAATTAAAGATAAGCTATCTGTATTTTGTATTTATATGAAGCCATACAGATATTTTTATATTCAACTTTCCAATCTTTTGTGAACATTAATTTTTGAAAGTTGTAGACATTTCGTTTTATACAGAACTTGATTTTTTTTAGAAAGATAGAATATCTAATAGACTTGATATAGATAGAATTTCTACTATTTATGTATAGAAAATCTGTTTCGATTGAATACCTGTTGTGTTTTATATAGATAGAATATCAGTTTTTATTTATTTAGATACAATATCTGTTTTGATTGTTATAGATGAAATATCTACTTCCTTTTATACAGTTAATATATCTATTTCCTTTTATATACATAACATATCTGTTTCCCTCTGTAAAAATAAAATATCTTCTTGGTTTGATATGGATAGAATTTCAACTGCTTCGCCTTATAGATAAAATATCTGTTTGACTATATGAATGTGAAAACTGAAAATGAAGCAGATATTTAATTTTTGTAAGTTGTAGACATTTCAATTTTGATAGAGATATAATCTTCTTCCTTTTACATAGTTAGAATATCTGTACTTTATTTTATACAAAGTTTGTTTTTCTTTGTAAAGATAGAATATCTGATTGAGTTGATGTAGTAGAATATCTGCTTATTTTTATAGAGAATTTGGTTCTCTTTGTAAATATCTGTTTAGCTTGATATAAAGAGATTTGTTTTATTTATTATAGATAGAAAAACTGTTTTGATTGACTCACAATTTTACTCGAAATAGATAGAATATCAGGTTTTTTTAAAATTTAAATATAGAATATTTATTTCACTTGATATGTAGATAAAATATCTGGTTTACTTGACAATGAATATCTCTTTATACAGATAGAATATCTACATTTTTTTATATTGATAGAATGTCTATTTTAATTGATATGGATAAAAAATGAAAATTTATTTTAGAAAGACAATAACATTTATATAGATACAGTATATATTTCTTTGTATACATAATTTGATTTTCTTTATAAAGATAGTAAATCTATTTGTTTTTTTATAGATAGAAAATTGGTTTTGACTGATATAGATAGATTGATATTTAGATAGAATATCTTCTTCCTTTTATATAAATAGAATACTTCTCTTTATACAGAATCTAATTTTCTTTATAAAGATAGAATATCTATTATAGATATAAAATGTGTTTTACTTGAATGTATGTTTCGCTGCAACAAATAACCTTTCTTTAATAGGTAGCAGTATATACTTGAAGCTTCGCTGCTTACAAACTCGAGCAAGCCCTCCTTAACATTTGCATTGATGTTTGCTTCGTTTGTTATTAATAAAATTTTACGATTAATACAGATAACTTTCTCTAATGTTGATATGTTGAATATTTACCTACCATTTTTATAGATCATCTTCTTTTAATATAGATATGTGGTACATTAGATATAAAAATGGAATATTCTCGTGAAACTTTTTAGACGTAGATATTTAAGTATCTAGTAGTAGTATTTATTTGCTTTTGCATAGATAGAATACCTACTTCCTTTTATATAGATGGAATATCTATTTTGCTTGTTATTCTTTTTATTTTGATTTATTAGTATTTATATAAATAAAGTATTTACTTTCCTTTATGTTGAATCTGGTTCTTTTTATATAAAAATAGAATATTCGTTTAAAATGTGACATTGATTTTAATTTGTAATATTTTTTGCGACATTTTATAATTTTGATTATATGATTAAGTTATTATAAAACAAATAGAATGTCTGTTTGGTTTATATAATTATAAACATTTAGTTTTTAGAATATCTTTCCCTTTTTAATTGTCTTAGATATTCTATCTCTTTACATTACAATGAAAAATCTATTCTATTGTTATAGATACTTTACTATATACTTCGTTTTATAGATAGAATATCTGTTTGCTTTTATATAGATAGAATATCTGTTTCATTTTTATACAGATGTATAGGGTATTTATTTGACTTTAGCAACATCAAGTAGTAGCTTGATATTGATAAAATTTACTTCCTTTTATATAGACTGAATATCTACTTCCCTTAATATATCTGTTTCATTTAATGTGAACAGAATGCAATGTGAAAATTCAATTTAGAAAGATATATACCTTTTAATTTTGATAGATATATTTGCTATTTGCTTTTAGATAGATATATCTATTTCCTTTTATGTAGGATCTGATTACCTTTATAAAGATAGAATATCTGGTTGGTTTGATATAGACAGAATATCTGTTTTGTTAATTACAAATAGAAGATGTGTGTTTTGATGGAATGTCTGTTTTGCTTTATAAAGATAACATATCAACTTCTTTTTATTTAGATAGAATATCTGTTTCACTGATATATAGAATATCGCTTTAAATAGATAGAATATATGTTTCTTTTTTATAAAGACTTATTTAGTTTGATACAGATATACATAGAACATTCTTTGTTAAGATATAAAATATTTTTATACAAATAGAAAATCTTTTTCTATTTATATAATATAGAACATCTGCTTAGCTGTTTATTGGTAGAATATCTGTTATAGTTTACTTCCTTTTATATAAGTAAAATATTTGTCTTACTTGATATAGGTAAATTATTTTCAATTATTCTAAAACCTTGTGTATTCTCCAATTTAATTTTTTTTTAAATATATTCCAATTTTGATATAATATTTGCTTCTATTTTCTTTTATACATAACCTGATTCTCTTTATAAAGATAGAATATCTGCATGACTTAATTAATAGAATATGTCGACTTTATATAGATTAACAGTTATCTTCAGTTCTCCAGTTTTATTTTTCATTATAATTTTTAAAGTTTTTCTAATTTTGATGTTGATATAATTTATTTTAGTAATTTAATCCAATTTATATATAAATATAATATCTACTTTCCTTTAGATAAATAGAATATCTGCTTGGTTTGTTCTAGATAGTATATCTATGTTAAAATTTGGTGGAAAGTCATTTCAATTTTCATATAGATCTGTTTCTTTTTATATAATTAGAATATATACTTTCTATTACAAAGAACTTGATTCTGTATATAAAGATAGAATATCTGCATGTAGATAATGAACTATTTGTTATATATTTTTTAACTTCTACCAGATATTTTATCTATAAAGCGATTAATGAAGTGAAGCAGTTGATATTCTATCCATATTAAACCAAACAGATATTTTATATTTATAGATATGCGATGTATACAAAGAAAAACAGATATTTTATCTACATTAAGCCAAACAGATATTCTACATTTATAAAGAAAACCAGATTTTGTATAAAGGAAAGTAGAAATTCTATTTATGTAAAAGGAAGAAAATTATATCAAAATTGAAACGTCTACGATTTTCAAAAATAAATTTTTTTTCAAAAATAAAATTTTTTTCAAAAAAATTGAATTGGAAAATTGTATATAATCGCTTGATTTTATATCTTAACTGTCTATAAGGAAAAGACAAGACTTTCGGAAAATTGGGAATATTTTATTCATATCAAGTAAAACAGATATTCGATTTATATAAAAGGAAGTATATGACTTTCAAAAATTAATTTTCACAAAAAAGAAAAATATCTGTTTGGTTTTGTATAAATAAAAAAAATTGAAACTAATAACTTTTCTTTATGTTTGTATGTTATAGATAAAAAATACTATTTTGATTGATATAGATAAAGTATCTACTCCAGATAGAAGATCTTCTACCCTTTATAGAATATCTGTTTTGCTTGTTATTCTCTTTATTTAGATAAAGTATCCGTATAAAAAGAATGTTTACTTCCCTTTATATTAAGTTTAGTTTTGTTTATATAAAGATAGAATATTCGTTTTTTTATAGAATATATCTTTTGATTAAGTATCTGTTTTGTTTGTTATAGATCCACTTCTCTTTATATAATATACATAAAATATCTTTTTCTTATAGGCAGAATATTTGCTTCATTTAATGTGGATAGAACACCTACTGTTACGTCTTATAAATAGGATATCTGTTTTAATGATTTTATATGGATGAAAAATCTACAATTAATAGCTTTTCTTTAATAGTAGCATACATTACATAATTAATACTTTCATCGATATATAATGTCTGCTTTAATATAGATATTTACTACATTCGATGTGGTGACGATAGAATATCTGCTATTCCTTTTATTTAGATAAAATATTTTTTCCTTTTGATATGGATAAATATTTATATATCTAAATATAATATCTGTAACAGTTTTTTTTATGGCTTGTTGGTTTGGGCTAGCCTTTGCTTACAAATTTATTGATTGTTATAGTTAGAAAACATTTGTTTTGTTTGATATAAACTAAAAAAAATTACTGTATTGAATGTGTTTAATAAAGATAGAATGCATACTTTCTATTGCATAGATAGAACATTTACTTCTCATTCTATTGATAGAATATCTGCTTCAACTTAATTTGTATAGAATATCTGCTTCATTTAATATAAAAGGATATACAGATATTTTATTTAACAAGTGACACTTAGTTTTCAGAATATCTTTCCTTTTTTGATTGTCTTAGATATTCTATCTGTTTACATAAATGATAAATCTATTCTATTGTTATAAATAGAATGCTTATTTTACTTAATATGGATAGAACATCTGTTTCGTTCAATGCAGATAGGGTATCTACTTCGTTTATAGATTTTGTAGGTATCTGTTTGTTTTTACATAGATAGAATATCTCCTTAACTTGATACGACACTTTGTATAAGATATTTGTTGGATTAATACCGATGGAAAATTTATAATAAAATACTTTTCTTTAAAGTAGCAGCGTATGCTTGAAACTTCGCTGCTCGCAGATACAATTTAATTGATATTTATTTCGATTGATACAAACAGTAAGAAGTACTAGTTAGTAAATTATAACAACAAATTAGTTTACAATCTGCTTAATAGTTATTTTTGTATTGTAAGTACATAGCTTTCAATGAAATTAAAATAGTGACCACCAGAGGGGGTACGTGATAAAATGAATGTCCTCCAGGTGCCCCACCAACAAACAAACATCGAGAATATACCATACAATAAAA
>JAUIMW010000991.1:0-14086 GCA_033557785.1 Enochrus cinctus
ATAACTGAAAAGATCGTTCTAAATTGTATTTAATTCAAAATGCACATACTGAATTTAACAATACCAAAGTGAAAGCAAAACAACACCAAACCATCTTATTCATAGTTAAACAACTGATATATACGTAATTTAAATACCAAGTTATGTTCCCACAAAACTTATATGGGACATAATAATGAACCATAAAACGACAATAAATTTAGTTTTGTATAAAAGCTGTACGTTAGCTGCTGTTTTCATCACTATTAACATTCATTTTAAATAAATGGTACATTAATTTTTGATTTATAGATATATAATTGTAACACAAATCGTGCATATCCTAAAATATTCCAATATGTAATAAGCAAGAATTAAAAAAAACTATAGAAAGTAACGATTGCGTTCAGTCTTCCATTTATGTGTTTACCGGATAAGAATTGTATTATGTTATAAGGCTTCTTGGTCTGCACCTTGAGATGCCCTTCAATTTAGTTTCAAGTTTGGAATTAAGAAATCGAAATAACAACTTAAAGCTACTCCTAGAAGTCACGTCATTTACTAAGAAATCATTCCAAAGGTGATAAAGTGAGTTTGCACGATTTTGAATAAAATACCTTCTCTTTTCAATATAGCTGGGTGCATTTCGTACCAAATAAGCAATTTTGTGAAATCAGTTCATAAAACCTTCCTGAGAAACGACATATCAATCTCAATTTCTGAAGTATAAAAACCAATCAAACGGAACTAATGATTGTGTTACTGCGTTATCTTTACTCCTCAAATAAAAATGTACGTGTTTGGGTTTGAGAAAATGTACCTAAACATTCATATTCTTTGATATGTGCACGATAACGCTGAAGCGTAGAATTGCTTTTCGCTTTTGAAATTATGCCGGCGCACTTTTGCAATATGACGAATGCTTTTTATATATTAATTTAATAACATTGTTTTTTGAGAAACTAATGCCACCATTTAATTTTTAATACAAAATGTATGGAAATTAGGGGTATTAAATTTAAAGTTAACTATATAATTTAAAAACATAATTATAGATTTTTCCTGATAACTCCTCCCCAAAAAGTATCTCATAATCGGGATATTCGTCCGTTGAAAAAGTCAACCATCAAGCGGCCTTATGTGTTTAAAATCGGAGTTAAACAGAAGCATGATGTAAAAATATTGTAGCTAATTAAAATGATTTATTATCATTGGCAAAGTTTATGAGTACTAGGTAAGGATAATCTTCTGATTGACAAGGATAATATTTTCCTTATTGTGACATTTGGCAGGCCTCTTCTTGTCAATAAAGTCATACTTGGCAAAAATATTGTTATCCATGCAAAGATAATATTATATTTAGTGTTAACTTAGGACATTAAAATAATGTTATTCTCGCCAAGGATAATTTTAATCTCTTCAAGCATAACGTTATCTTTTGAAGGGATAATGACCTTCATGTATAGAATGTAATTCTCAACAAGGCCAATGTATCCTTACGCGCACAATATAACCCTTGGCAGAGATTGCTATTTTCTTTAAAGGCTAATATTTTCCTTGTCAAGATTTAATTTGTGATTTGGGTTGTTCCAAAGATATATTTATATTTGATTAAAATAAAGTATGGTTTTTAAACTGCACAATAAATCTAACGAACGAAACTGGAAACTACTCTGTGAACCTCTTAATCTTACCTATTTGAAGAATGCAAAAACATTTAAAAAGATTCACCTTATAAATGAGTTTTTATTGAAATTTAACTCAATTCCTTATAATTTGTCTATTTCTATATAGATTATATATTTTAATTGAAAGAAAAACCTTTATTTCATGAATTAACCTGTACACCAGCACTTTTCATCGTACTCTTGGTGGTACTTAAGTATATATTTTTTCCTTTTTACTAAACATAACCTTTAATTTTGCTTTATTAATTGAAATATTGGATACAACTGACCTATAACAGCATTTGAGATACTATTCAGGAAGAAATCGGCAGTCTAATCAAACGGGAGGAAGATAGATAGTAATAAAATTGGTCAGAGAATTCTTCCAGGGGTATTTAAAAAAGAACTTTTTGAAAATGCCAAGCTACAAAAGAACTATTCTAAACCATCAGATCTATCATTTTTCAGATAATCGAGTTACAGAGGTAATCTGTTTGTAAAAAGAAAAATAAATGTTACTCAAAAATTAAATAAAATTTTAGTCTTACCTTCCAGGATAATAAAATTTAAATGAGTGGTTAAATAGTTTATCTTTCTACTACTTGAAGAGACTGTAGGAATCCTTCTATTCATCGTTGTGAATTTAACGCTTCGATTACAAAATTTCGGTGAAATATTTATAATTTTTTTGAATTATGATTGATTTGAAGTACTTGATAAAGTATTGCCAAAACGAATCATTTTTATGAGAACAACCTTAATAATCTTCTATGTTTTTTGTTAACTGTATTTAATTTCAACATTTTAATAGAAAAAGAAAAACACTTTCTTATAATTCCTAGTAGTAGTTTGATTTGGAAAATTATCTATTGCTGCACAAATAGCGGATGCATTATCCATTATAGCACTTTTTAAACTCATTTGTATACAAGATACCGTATGGAATGTTAACATAATACAAAGTTTTTACCTAATATATACCTATATTTTCAATGCTTGTTCTTTTGCAGATATCATCACTTGTAGAGCAACATGGCAGTGTGGGTGCCTTGCGATCATCTGCTGTGGCGCGAGTTGGAGCAGCCGTTAATGTTGCTGTGGAGCGTTTTGTTACGGTTGGGGAGACTATCGCAGATGATTATCCCGAAGTACGGCAAGGCATGTATGAGGCTTGTAAAGAAGCGCGCCAGGCTGGTAAGTATCAATATAACGACATGCCTTTATATTTTTTTTTTGTTCTTTTAATCGTCTGGATAAAATTTTCTAAAGAACCTTTTCCTTTTTAATACATATATAAGCTCATATAAGTATTGTCGGTCGTACATTCAAAGATTGAGTTTAAATAAATTATTATTTAAAAAGATATTTATATAAATGAAGATTCTTAAGTAATACTATTATATTTCCCTCGTGCTATTCTTTGTCTGCTTGGAGTATTTTTATAACCCAAAGCAGAGGTAATAATTGACTGAATATGGATTCCTTTTACAGGTGGTGCTATTGAGAGGATATGCGAAGATGTGGAAGATGAAGTCTTATCAGATAGGGGATCGTTAGTAAGAGCAGCTAGGTGTCTGTTGGGAGCTGTCACAAGAGTATTACTATTGGCGGACATTGTGGTCGTCAAACAATTGCTATTGGCGAAAGATAAGGTAAAACAAGATTTATTAATTTTTTTTTACGAAATTAATACAATTATTTATTTTAGGTGCAACGTAGCCTAGACAGATTAGAATCCGTAAATAACTTTACAGAATTCGTAAAAGCTTTCAGTCAGTTTGGTTCTGAGATGGTAGAATTAGCGCATTTAACAGGAGACAGGCAAAATGATTTAAAAGACGAGAGAAGGCGAGCGCAAATGGCAGCTGCCAGGCAAGTTTTAGAAAGGTCTACCATGATGTTGTTGACCTCTAGTAAAGTAAGTTATCCAGATTATATCATTGTCTTCATGCCTTAATTAATATTTGTGTTTTAACAGACATGCCTAAGACATCCAGATAGCAGTTCTGCTAGAGAAAATAGAGATACTGTCTTTTGTCAAATGAGACGAGCAATGGATTTAATTCATTTTGTAGTAAAGGACGGGGTTTTGAATTCTACAGACTCCAGCATGTCTACTACAAAACCGGATGAAATGGAAGTAGAACGAGGAACTGTTTATTCCTGCATGAAACATTTGCAACACCTGCTAGAGCTTAGTCGAGTAACTTTAGATGAATTTTGCACTGATACTCTATCAAATGCCTTGGATTCAGTGCTGGAACGTACTCAGGATTTCACAGATAGTGCCTATACCAACCATGAGCATCGACAGGCAATAATAGACAGCAGCGAAAGGTTAAGACATGAAGTGGATCATTTAATCGGATTATTCGCAAATATGGTACAAGTGGGATTCGAAGGGGCTTCTAGTTGCCCGGAGTTAGATGCGTGTGTATCAGCGACAATCACAGCTGCCAAAGATCTTTCTAGAATTTTAGCTCAAGCAGCATTACATCAAGCCCAAGACCTTAGCACTGCGACGAAACAGGGACAAGAACTGGTCACTAGTTTAAGGCAACATGCTCTAGTTACGGATCCAGATAGACTGCATCATACGTCAAATGCATTTCATGATTCCATTGATCATATTTTAGAGGTAAAATATTTTTTAATTACTTGACACCAGCCCCATTTTATAAAACATTAACATCTTAAGGAAAACTAGATTTTAGGAATATGTAGAAATATTAAACTAGTTCAGCTTAGACATGTTTTCCAGGGACCGAGACAGCTGTTTTATTTTTATTAAATAGGCATAAAACAACAAACCCAGACCAACTACTATCAAAAACTAATCACAAAAAATCGAAAATATTTTAATAAAAATTGATCATATTGTCTTCATATTTTAATTTTGTTGTAAATCAAATGACATTTTCTATTTCATAATTTTTTCACGATACATTTTATGAATATCAACAACCAAACCAAGAACTTGTAAAAACAAATGAAAAAAACTTGCAGTAGTAATGCAATGTTACTTCTTAATTTCACTTTTTCGTTTATACCAAATCCATATATTTTTATTTATCTTAAAGTTTCTGAAAAATTATGTATCTTGTTCCTGCAATTCAAGGCCAGAAAATGGTTTCATTCATCGTACAAAATATAAAAAGAACAAGAGTAAATTGCCTGTGTACATTTGGTTTATAGGCGGAACTACTCTCTGTACATCTTGTGTAATAAAATGTGTTGTGCTAATAGTAGATAGATTTATGCTGTTCTGCGTAATGGATTGTAAATATTACAACTGTACTAACCATTTAATAGTTGTTCATCTTGGAATGTAGTTCAGATCATATGTTTACCATTATACTTCTCAGGGTACTGATAGTATTAGCCTACAGTATGATTCCTTCTTTTTGCTAAATCATTAATACCTAATATTTACACATCTAACTTAATATTATTACTATTGGTGTTAAGTTTCTGCTCACACAAAAACTTACTTTTTCAGGTTTGCAAATTATTGAGGCATGTGGCAATATCAGAAACATTACAAGTATCAGCGCGATTCACTGAAATAAACCTAAGGGTTTATGGCCCACAGGTATGATAATTAATATCGTACTATTATTATTATTTCAAATATTTTTTTATTTTGCAGGTAATTACTGCAGCTAAAACATTATCGGCGTATCCAAATAGTAAAATAGCTCAAGAAAATTTAGAGGTATTTGCTGACATGTATCAATGGTTGGTATCTGATGTTACAGCAGTAGTTAAAGATGTGCTAGAAGCTAGCCAAAGTCGTCCAGAGAAGCAAGTTTATATGTCTTTACCAAGACCCGGTGTAAGCATATTTTTATTAAAAGATTATGCGTTTTATGAAAGTTTTTATTTTTGTACAATCAAGTGTACACTTTTGTTCGGAAAGCAATTTCCTTTTTTTTCTATCTAATTGTATTTTTTTCACAGCCAACTTCACGCTTAAACCTCATAATCATTATATATTTTGACTGCTGATATATTAAGACCTGTTGTTAAAAATTTAATTCGATTCTTTGTAATAGTTTTTGTTTGGAACCCTATCAAAGTTAGAAAATTGAAAACAGCATTTTCGGTATGTCTTTTTGTTGTAATTAAAGCAATGTGAAAATTATGTGATGTCTATGAAGAAGATGATTTGACGGAACAACATTGTCAAAACTGGTTTGCAAAATTTGATTACGACATTTTGATATAGAAGTTGCACCACGGTGAAGCTGTGTGGACATAATAAAGGCATAGATAAATGCAAATCGCCAAATAACAATTCGTGTTTGATAAGAGGACAAATTCGACCTTTCAAGATCACGTGAAAAGTCTTGGTTTAATTTAAAAACTTGACATGTAGGTTTTACGTGTTCTTACAGAACGAAATTTGCTTCGTTGCATTAGCGACTGTGATTTGCTTCTCAAACGTTTAGAGAATGATCCATTTTTGAATCGAATCATTACTGACAACAAGAAGTGGATTGCTTACAAAAATGTGAAGCGCAAGAGATTATGTAGTAAAAAAGATGAAGCAACTCGAACCACATCGAAAAGCGATATTTACAAAAAAAGGTTATGCAATCTGTTTGATGGGATTTCAAGATGATTTTTTTTAACTTCTACTGGTTAATACTACCATTAATTCTGAAGAGTACTGTAGTCATCTGAACAGTTTGAATGTTTGAATTCATACAGAAAAGGCTAGAATTGATCAATAGTAAAGGTATAGTGTTTCACCACGATAAAGCGAAACCTCACACAAGTTTGGTAACTCACCAAAAGCTTTTACATCTCGAATGGGATAAACTACCCCACCTACCATATTTTCCCGATCTCGTGCTTTCGGTCTATTACTCGTTCCGGTCTCTACAAAATTATTTGAATCCGAAGATCTTCAATTCAAATAATAACGTCAAATATCACTTGGACCAGTTTTTTTTTGCCAGCAAAGATCAGAAGTTTAATGGAATCAATATACGAAAGATGCCGAAAGGTATTTGGCTAAAATAGAGAATAGACAATGGAAAGTGTTTATACATTCTAAAAAAATCGTTTCATTTTCACTAAAAAAATCAATACAAAAACTTAACAAATAAAACGAAATAACTTTCCGAACAACCCAATGAAATCATGAGAATAATAAAATATGTATTTTAGAAACATGGTACAACTTCCAAGCCCTTAAAAGCTGTGAGACTAGACTCAGAAGAACAAGCAAAAATAGCAAAGTCTGGTTTAGAAATGAAACTGATTACAAGTGAAATGGATGCCGAAACAGAAAAGTGGCAGGAAAATAGTGCTCAACTTGAAGAGAATAATGATATTGTGAAAAGAGCGAAGAATATGTCATCTATGGCATTTTCTATGTATCAGTTTACTAAAGGAGAAGGTGCTTTGAAAACAACTCAAGATCTGTTTACACAAGCCGAATATTTTGCAGAAGAAGCTAACAGACTGTATAAAGTTATACGACAATTTAGTTATCAGGTACAAATTCTTTGTGATTATAGGAAGTAATTATAGGTAATTTTATTTAATGTTTTAGGTACCTGGTGGATCAAATAAAAAAGAACTATTGGAACATCTTGACAAAGTACCAACTTTTGTACAACGTTTACAATTCACTGTGAAGGACCACACAGTTGGAAAAGCAGCTACATTTACAAAAGTTGACAATGTGATACAGGAGACTAAAAATTTAATGAATGTAATATCTAAAGTAGTAACGACGTGCTTCGAGTGCGCTACTAAGGTAATTTACAAAATATTATATTTATTTTTAATAAAATAATGTCTTTCAATAGTACGGCATTTCAATGCCAATGCGGGTTAAATTTCCATGTGCATCTTTAGATGGAAGGCATCTACCTCTACAACTTAGCCCACAAGCCTTAAATAGAATAGCGAATTTTTCAGACTATGCTACGTTACCAAGATTGCATCGGTATCTACTTTTGAATTTCTGTTCTTTGTATTATTTAACAATTACTAAGAAATATTTTGCAATTAACATCTTTATATATCAATTAAAATTAAGTGCTTTAAATAACTATTTTCTTTTTGTTTGACTTGAAAATAATATGTGCCTTCAAAAAAATTATTTAATCTCTAATATTATGTCATACTTTTATTTTTCTTGTATACAGCAAAAACGAATTCAGCATTATTTCATGCTGAATTAAGATATTTATAGTTAGTTACTCATATTTGACTATTATTTTTCAGTTTTATATACCGATTCCATACATGGACATGGAACAGGCATGAATATTAAAGATTTGTAGTAGGCTAACTTTAATGTTTTCATAAGCTAGTTTTAAACTTTTTATATTAAATTTGGTTAACACTAAAATATTATTTAGAGTTTGAATTTTGCGTAACATAGTAAACATATGAAGATAATTATAATATGAAAATATTACTTTTCGTATCTATTTTAAATTAAGCAGTTTAAAACTAGCTAATTAGCTATATTAACAGCGGATTTGCTTTATCACTTATAGTAAAATGTATATAGCACAAAGCACTTGTATGTAAATTTCACTTCAGATGAATCTAATAAGATTAATTTCAAAGACTTCTAGTAACATCAATTTTTTTAATTTACTTGCTTAATCAGAAATGGATTTTTCATGAATATGTTAAATAATCTGATTAACTTATATAGAAACATTTTTGAGGGTTAATACCATTGATAATAGTAACATATTTCAAAAGTTCAAATGAGAAAATTGTTTAGCTTAGGCAATTAAGCATACGTCTTTGTATTGCTGGTTGTATAATATTGTAAAATATCGCCTGTATAAGTGGAGAAATCATATTTTCAAGAGCAAAAAATCATTTGCAGTTAAGAATATATAGCACCAATTTATTGAATAAACAAAACATTAACAATATTTAGATTAAAAAAATATTTTTTTTGGTTACTAGCAAAGCTTCAGAGACAATAACACGTTGTATATTTGTAGAAAACATGTAGTACATTTCATACATAAACTTAGTAATAGCAGTTTCAGTCGCATAAAAGTATTACATACTAAAAATAATTTTCTCTTTTCAGTATAAGCTAGACTTTAGAGGAAGTGGAAGTGGCTCTGGGCGAGGAGCCGGAGGTGATGGTGGAGCATCGAGTGGAGGAAGTGGAAGTGGTGATAACAAAGGTGGAGGAGGGACAGGGACTGATGGGAGTTTATGACAGTTGGGGATGTCCAGGCGCAACAAAGGAGACTCGAGACGTACCCGGGTCTCCTTCTTGTTGTTCTAGGACATCTGCCCCAACAAATATTCTCTTTCCAAAAGAGATATGTTATATTTCCATGTTGGTTTATGTAAGCTTGAACTGTTTTACACCAAACATATTAATACAAATTGGACTGACAAAGTAAAACATATATTTTTAAAGACCGTGTGTAGAAATTTACAAATTCAAACTATATGTGATCCTAGTTTGTAAGCATTTTTGATAAGCAATCCAAGCAGGTGAAAATAAAACTTGAAGAAATTATCTTAGAGCCGCATTTGAAAAAATAAATAAAGTTAATTATTTTTAAATATTTTGCGCTTTAGCGTTTCTTACCAATTTTATGACACATGGTGCAAAGCAGAAAGTTATGTTAGATTGGTTTTGCGCAGTAAATGTATGCAAGAAATGTATATCAAATCTGGGGTCTAATACTAATGAAATTTAAAAATTAAAAGAATTTTAAGTATGTATCATACTTAATAAATCTGCGCAAATTACTTCAAAGAAAGTATTAATACCAGGTAGTGCTTTTAACATACCCAAAGCCGCAAATGAATACGTATCTACAAAAGTAATATCTAATATGAAATAAAATTTAAAAATATGCAACTTAAAAACATTAGTTATATGAACATGGTTCGATAGTGATAAGCTAGAATTGAGACCACCATATTATTTTCATAAAAAGTTACATAGACAATAAGTAAAAAATACCTATATACATATCGGAAAAAAAAACTATGTCAAACATTTTCATTAATTGGACATTAAAAAAATCATTAGACCCCGCCTAGATGTAGTAACTATTGAATGTAGACATTCCATTAAAAATAAAAACAAGGAGTAAGTTTAGCTCACTTTGGCTCTCAAATTTTTTATAACACAATAAACAATACATTTCAAATTGAAGCTCATTTATACAAAAGTTAAGAGAATCTTTTAGGATTTTAAGCATTTTGCAAAAATATATAATCTACCTAATTAGCGGAGATTTAATATTAATTCTATTACATTTTAATTGTAAACAGTTTTTATCACTTTTAATTTAAAAATAAATGAGACTTAAAAACAATAATATGACGAAAATTATTTATATGAAAGATATTTTCATAAACAATTAACCAATAGAGTAAACAAATGGTGCTTCCATTTTTTACAATAACTTATATTTAAGTACTCATAAAATCATTTTCAACTCAAAATCAAAATTGAAAGTTGACATTAAAATTTAGCAAAAAAAAAGATTTTTTAGAAATATAATTATAAATAGTAATAAAACCTGGAGTGAATAGACATAAATTGGTAATTAGGTAAAATTTAAGTTTTTAATTGATAGTATATTATTATTATATAAATACATATATTTATAAGTAACAGATAATATGTTCTCTCGGTATAGAAATTCAATGGAAGTTAGTCTTAATGCAACAGTCATGCAATTAATATATTATCAAAAAGACAAATTCAAAGGAAAAAGTACAATACTCACCATCTATTTTCACTTGTTCTTGTATTTATGTGAAATCATCTTTACATGAAACTAAATAATTTAAAATTGTCTGTCCAATTTCTTCGATAACATTCAATGGAGAGTAACGTAAATTGTGTAAAGAAATAAGTACCATATTTGTGCATTTATTTCTTAGCATGTTATTTTTTATATTTCGATGGATTAAATGTGCATGTACATACCCCCAACATATTATATAGCGTGCATATTGCAATATTATCCTGAAATGCAAATTGTTAGTGCGACAGATGCATACCGATATATTCATTCATTTTCTTAATTAAAAATGTGGCAATTGTAATTAGTATTCTAAATCATATTCGTCTTAGATGAATTTCAATGTTGTAACACGCTATATAAATTTATAAGAGAAAGAGATAAGAAATATATATAAATGATGGAAAATATGGTTTAAGTGCATCTATTTGAGGAGAGATTCGACTGAATGTGCGATTCTATTGTATGTATAAAATGTTCCGTTACAATAATCTTACATTTCAAAATATTACGATTAATTTGATTTATATAAGCAAATTAATTAATATCAAAAGATGAAATAATGATAATTATTATTAAAAATAAGTATTAAAAAATTTACATTATAATTATTTCTAATATAAGTTTGTGAAACAAAAATATTTCATTATTATCTGATTTTTAATATCTAAAACAGGGAATACATTCTACAATTGAATGGTGTTTATACGAAAGATATCGATATGTTGTTATTTCTTCTTTTGATACACAATGAACATTATAATTTCCCTACACTATTTTATTAATTTGCAAAGCGGTGAGACTATTACTGTAAAAAAGAATTTATAAATACTGTAATGTCTAGTTACCCAAATACAGGTTTCTTGTTGTGAAGTATCGGTGTCGTGACAAGTTTAATCTCTTGTTGGTACAATGGAGATGAAGGTATTATAAAACAATCATTTTACTATGACTGTAACTACTATACTCATGTAATTTAGTGGACTTAATCATTTAAAATTATTGACTCAAAGAAATGAAAATGTCTTTTATATTTTTTCTACCTTGTAGAATAGTATGTTATGTAGTTCACAATTTCTATTTTTAAAATCTTGTTTCTATTTAATATCTAAGCATTATCTTCCACTTTGATACATTTTTATCTTTTAAGTTTTATTCCAGTATATATTGTTGTAGATATGCCATAGTTTATTTATCTATGTTAAAGTCTTTCGATAATCGTGTTATAGTATACAATAAAATGTATTTTAAAAATAATATAAATATTCTAATATAAATTGTTGTGCCTGTAAAGTTATCAGCAATGAAACAGATGCTGTGTAGGTAGAATTTTATTTTGTAAAAAATAAAATAATTTTATCATTTGAGTTGAAATTTTTTTTTGTAATAATAACTACAATATGCGTGAACCCGGCGAGAAATGCTTATATGCCCTTATATTAGTTATAAATATAAGGTTTGTGAAACTGGTAGTAATAGAATAAAAATATATTGTGAAATATTTTCATTAACCATTAGAGTTTAGATTTTATACCTCCTAAAATAGACATTGTTAAAACAAATTATTCTAAGATGTAAAGATATATTTAATTTTTGTGATGAGAAGTTGATGTACGCAAAGAATGTGTTCATTGAAAGGCTAGATATCATAAAATAAATATCTTATATACATACTTTGTTCTTTATTTTATAATGCCATTTTACTGCACTTATGTCAAAAATAATCTGTATATATAACATTATATAATATTATGAAATTATTGATTTGAGTGGGGTAAAACCGACCCAGAAATTGTAAAGTTAGTTTTAAATTGATGTATTTTCTATCTATTTCACTAATACCTAGTAATCTTAGTATTTTAATTTAACGTCAGGGTGGACTTGCCTCGGAAGTAGAGCAAAACTGCACCAACCTGTTTAAAATTATTTACTCTTATTTGCTTATACTATGGGTCAAAAGCGGAATTATAATTAGTAATCAAAAAATTTTATTTAATCATCGTCGAGACATCTCTCACATTCATATTGTTTCATTTTGAACCTTTGCTGCAGTTTCTACAAACACAGTTCATGCAATTAATGCACTGGATCCACGATTTTTTTGTTAGTGCAACAGCAAAAATCGCATTTACAATTGCTACATAAAAAATTAGGGGTTTTTTCCTTGATGTTTTTGTCGGGACACAATCGCAACTTTCTTCTGTAGTTATAGTTTCCGCGTTTTTTGCAACTCTTTTATTCTATTTAAAAATTTGATCTTATAGCTTCAAGCAGGAGAATTACCTCCATAGAAAATGCTTCGTTGCCAGGTCACCAGCCTTTAGTCTCAGATTGATTTTAAATATTTAAAAACGCGAATATCTAGTGGTTGTAAGATGTGAGTTGTATGTGGAGGTAATTTTAGAATGGTTACTTGTGATTACGAAAGAAGAAGGCATGGGAGGAGTTTGGAGGGAAAATGACAAGAGACAGTAGGGAATGTGTGTTGAAGTGCGTCTTGATGATGGGCAGTGTGGGTTTCGCAAAAGAAGAAGCACACAGGACGATATTTTTACTGTTAGACAAATCATGTAGAAGAAACTAGTAAAAAACGAGAAACCATTTATGGAGTAGTCTGAGGCGAAGAGGAGTTGAAGGAAACGATGGATATGGTAGTGGAACAGGCGAATTAATACAACTATCTCGGAGTAGAGATCTAGGACAGCTGGAAGCAAGAGGCGGAGAAGAGATGAAAGAAAAATGGTGCAGTGAGCGTTTATCATGCTTTAACAAGGATTTTCTGGGCAGAAGAGAAATCTCGGAGGAAACCAAGATGTATGAAATGAAATACAAGCAACAAAAATGAGCTGAAAATAGAACCAGAATTGGAGACGATTCAAAGACAGTGACTGAGATGGTTTGGTCACTTGAACAGGATGGAAGACACGAGACCAACAGAGAGAATATGGTAGGCGAAGTTGGTGAGGAAACGCAGAAGAGGTTGCGAAGAACGAGACAGACTTGAAACGACGTAGTATCGGGAATTTTGCACGAAAGAGGGATCACATGGAGGGAGGTAACAGTTTTTTGCTAATAAAACAGTAATTGTTTTAATGCACGGCACGGCTAAATTGGTCGTTTTTGATGGATCCGTGCAGAAACTTGTTTCTTCCAAGTTCCATATTCTTGAAGGACTATTTTCCAAATTAAGCTCGGTAATAGCAGATTCAAGTAGATTGAAATATTTTTGAATTGTAATTCAATTACAACCTTCTCTCCGAGCAATTTGAAAACCTAAAAACCAATCTTTCCTAATTCAAATGAAGTTTTCAGATTTTTTTTTGTTGACAAGGTTAGCAACTCATCGGAAAGACGTTTTTCATTTTAACAGTGTTTTTTCCTCAGGTTTCACATTTTTGTCCACTTTATTTTCTCGTATTAATTCACTAATTTTAATTTTTGGAATTTTATAGACCTTTCTGGCTCTAGCATTTCCTTTTTATAGTGCGTTTTTGTTTTCTTTGCATAATTACGGACCATCGTGGGGTTGCAAAAGTTACAGAATTTAATGAAACAAGTAAGTTAGAATTTAAATGTAATATTGGGTAAATTCGTACTATAGTGTGATTTTGCTCCGATGGATTTGTCCCGTGGTCAAATATTTCCTGAGTTAGGTTAGATTATTATTTAAAC
>JAUIMW010000992.1:0-14085 GCA_033557785.1 Enochrus cinctus
ATATATATATATATATATATATATATAATAGCAGAGATACTAATGGTATACAATTTTTCTAAAAATTTAATCTCCTATAAACTGACAACAATGTTTTACAAATTTTAATAATAACACTCTTAATAAAATATTAAAAATCTCAAAATTAACAAAAAATACAAAAATCTAATAACCTGTATGCCCTCACCTAACTTTGACACAACTCTAAGGCGTAAATTGTATGCGCCGACGAATCATGTATTAAAGGATATTCTCCCATTCCTCCCAAAGATGTTCCGCTTAAGTCTGAATGGTATTTGCCTGTGGTCGATTTTGCAATTTTCTTCCCATGATACCCCAAAGATGTTCAAAATATTCAAAATGCAAGTTTCTAGGCTGCGGAAGAGTTCTTGTTCTCTGTTACATGAATAATGGTACAATTTGCTAATCTTCTCGGAGTGTAGTTATTATCTGGAGTGGTGTGTAAGACTTCTATGTCTAATACCATAATCGAATGTTAGGTTGACTTATTCCAAACAGGTGGGCTACATATCTCTGCAAACGATCTTCTTGCAATAGTGAAACTGCTCTAGCCACTTCAATTTCATTAAGATGCTTTCTTTGCCCAATTGTTCTTTCAAGAATATCGTTATTCATGAATTATTGTTTATTGTCTATGTTATGATAAATATAAATTTTTGTGGGGTTTCTGATTTAATTTAGTAAGTTATTTATGTTTCAGTAAACGACTTGTTTCTTTGCACGTAGTTAACATAATTCAAATTTTAAGAAAAATATATAAATAAAAAACAAAACTAATATTAACATTTTCAAATTCACCCAATGAAGGTATGTTTATTGATTTAGGCATCAAAAAAGAAGAACCAATTGTAAATATCAATAAACATATCCTATAATAAAAAAAACACTGCCTGGGGGACATGGAATGTTCTACAGGTACTCTGTCATCTACGTACTTATGCAATTTTGAAATGTGAACAAAAAAAGAAGAGAAAATTTGTCGTGCTTTACTTTTAGAAAAAATACTCAAATTATTATTTTTTTTCTAAAAGAAAAGCATGACAAATGCTCAAATCAAAGTATTGAAGACTATCATTTTTGTAGAATTTTGATTAGAGGTTCTGTCTTCCTTATTATTTTCTTCAATTAATTTAATCTTCGCTTTGTTCTCATATTTTATGGTTTTGTTTTGTTGGGGTTCATTCAGTTTTTCTATATCTGTCTTTTGTTTGCCCCCCCCCCACATTTCTTCGTTCTGGGGTCCTTTTACGTCCAATCACTTTTGATTTTTAACATCATTTCTGTAGATGTATATTTCTTAACTTTGTCACGTTTAAATTAGTATAATAGTTTAAATTTTTCCCTGTTGGATGTCTCTTTGCTACTTTGTGCTTTCTGCCGTGCTCGAATCTTATCGAATGGATTGTGATTCTCAGTGACCACCCCCCTTGTATTAATCTGTACCTTTTTCCATTCTACCTTCAAGGTCCTCCATCCTCCCATTCCTTCTCTTTTCGCTTTATTTTACCCTGTATAGCTCTTATTATATTTCTCGACCTCCCCCTGTAGTCCACCCTTCAAATCTATCAAGAAAACTTGGCCATACGACTCTCTTTTCCTTTGTTCTGGCGATCTAATAACTATTTTGGTTTTACCCTTCTCTGTTCTATTTCTCATCTGATCTACGTTGTTTACTGATTCAATTAAAAAGTACTGACCTGTCTGTTCTAAATTACCTCGGTCATGCCTGCGTCCGGATTGACTCAGGCCTTTTTGTACTTTATATTTAATTATTCGGGATATTACGAGCTCAATTTATACCTCATTCGGTTCCCCACCTTTGGTTTTCGTTATTACTGTCGTCTTTTGTTCATGAATCCCTTATTTTTTTAAGAAAATTTCTTAAGCATTAAACAACGCATGTTTACCTTGCCATGTCAGAACCATAGTTAGTTAGAAAAGAGAAAGTAAGCAAAAAGAAGAGAAGGAAAGAAAATAGTTAACACAGCAGTACCCTTCAGACAAGAAAGATAAAAAAAATATATATATAGTGTATGCATCGGTACGAATTACACACTACCAAAATTAGATGGTTAACCATTTTTCTATAGAATCCAAACATGGAAAATACACCGTACAACAATAATTCAAATTTGACAATGTCACTGACTCAGCTAACAAGATTTTAAGATTCTTACTCAGTAATTGCTTAGTCGCGTTTAACAATCTTAGACAACCGTACGAAGTTTGAATAAAGGCCGTTACATGTTTTTTAAATTTTAGTTCTGAATCAAGGATAACTTCGAGACTCTTGGCTTCCTCTTTAATGAGCAACTTTACTCCTTTGACAAAAATAGTTGATTAACTGCATTCGGTCGCATAGTTTGTCCAGTAAACAACATTACCGCAGACTTATTAAGGTTAATTCTTAAATTATACTTATATGACTTTTGTCTTAAGTGGCTGACAACTTTGCCCATATGAATCAACTGGAAAAGACATATACACTTGAATGTCATCCGCATACACATAAAATTACGTTTAATATAGATTATTATAGACAAATGACATACACAAAGTGAATAAAATTGATCTTCTTTGACTTTTCTATTGCATTTCACCCAGAATGTTCACAACTACTTCAAATACTTCTCTTCCAAAGCCTATGTAACCCTGCGTTTACACCAAAGCCGAGCGACATAACAGTTGTCAGTGAACAATGCCATTGTTCAGGCGATAGATCGGCAATAAAACTTAAACGGTAGATGTACTTTTATGGTACCTAGGGTTCACGAATTTTACCCCGTGCGGGTGTTTTTTAAGAATTTGATACACGCTCGTTTAGTTTACAAATAAAAATGCGTACAAGGTATCATAAAAATGTCTCTACTACTTAAGTTTTATTGCCGTTTAGTCATCTGAACAATGGTATTGTTCATTAATGGTCAAACTGTGAGTTGGGCGGCCTGTATGTAAACGCGCCCTAATGAAGAATAGATTTGAGCAGCTTATGTTTTACAGGATCAAAGGTCTTGGAATAGTCCAATAAAACAAGCACAGTGACCTGACCCCTGCTATGAGCCCTGAAAACGTCATCGGTGGCATCCAAAAGCGTCGCAGAGCAGTCGTAGCCCGGACGAAATACAAATTATCCTACAGTTTTTTTTTGTAGCACAACACACCTAAAAGTACATCGCACCCTAATTTACATATTTCAATAGTTTTTAGACACGCCACTGTTTCAAGAAACTGCCTCCATGTTTCCAACTTAAGAGGTTGGCATCACTGTGAACCTGTCAATTTTTGTGATAATTTCGTGTTGAAAAGTAACAATAAATTATTATTATTTTCTAACTATTAGTATTAAATTAGAAGTTTTTATTTTGTACAAATATATGTAAATATTGTGCAAATTGCTGTTATGTTATAAAATTGGTGAGTATACCAGAAAGTTAGCCTCACTGACGTATTTTTTCCAACCAGGAAACAAAAGGTTTTAGAGAAAAATTATTATTATACACCTTGTTAAGCATACGTTTAGTTTCACAAATGCACATTTCGCAACGCATCTGCTTATTCGATTGCACCATCCGTTAAATTTTACCAAGAAAGTCAGAAGATTTTTACTTACCCAACCTTATTGACAAAATTTCTTTTTTTTCTTTTTGCTCATGGTAGATTTCAAAATAAGTAAAAAAGCATGGCCTGGGATACTGTTATGTCTGGAAATTTCAATTAATTTCATATAAAATGGCAATTTCGTTTCAAAATACCTTTTTCCTGTTTTATAATTGTTAAGTTTACAACAGCTTCTTAATTGAAATGTGCTAATAATAAAGCATGGCCTGTAATAAGAAAATCTAGGTTCTTGACCAACTCAACTTAAATAGGTTTGTTGTTTACTTCAATATTAACATTGTTGTGTATAACAGTACTAAAGTGTATTGCATATTTCGTTAACCGTAAGTGACGGATTTTTGGTGACATACATAAAGAAATTTATCAATTTGTTGATTTTATTCACAAAATAGTGCTATATTTAAGTAATTTAAAATTGACGGAGTTCCTAAAAGTAACAGCAGACTTTTTTTGTATGTATATATTTAGAAATAATGTAGATTTTATGCAATAATTATTCTATCGTACCAGAAGAAGAATCTTCCGTTCTATATTCATAACCAGGCTCTACAGATATACATATGGCTCCATTTTTGCAGCAAGGACACATTGCACAATATTTGCTCAAAATTTCTTTGGGTTGAGTGGTCAGAAATTTTTCTTACGAATGACATAACGAAAAATATCAGAACAAATAAAATTTTATGTCACTTTCAAGAAAACGTTTTGCATCTACAACATAATTGAAATAATAAAAATTCATTTTATATATATTAAATTACTGATAAAAAATTGTTAATAGATAGCAATTATGTATAAATGACGTAATACGATCCTTATTTGGCAGATTCATTTATCTATTTTATTAAGGAGAGGCATCATACACGTATAACACATATTTTAATAATTATTGTGAACATTTCCCTCATGAGTAGATTTATTCCATTTCAAAAGTTATGTTTAAGACACAAGAGCAGTTAAGACAGATGAGAAAACCTAGTTTATTAAAAATGTTTATTTATGTGATTATCGTTAATAAACATTTACTACACGTTTAAATATAAACCCACATTACGATTTTTTATTTCTTTTTTTCCAGTTATTATAAGAATCTCCTTAAGGTGTTACCTATATTATGTCGAATAGGTGCTCAATAATGAGTGGTTCAAATTCAACTGGCTTGAAGCAAATTGATCTCGATCAAATATGGGGAGAATTGAACACAGGCATCGAACACGTTTACAATTTCCAAACGATCCCTAAGCCACGTTACATGCAACTCTACACTCACGTCCATGACTATTGTACTTCGGTTCACAAAGGAAATGACCGTGGAAGCTCAACAATTGCTACAAAAAGTAAAAAGAATCAAGTTTCCGGAGGTGCCCAGCTGGTCGGCTTGGAGTTGTATAAGAGATTAAGGGAATTCTTAAGAAATTACGTTAGTTCTAAATTATCTGTAAGTATACTTATGCGTTGCTGGAATTCTTTATTCAAATTACTCTCTTTGACTAGGATGGGACTCATCGAATGGATGAAGATGTCTTAAACTTTTATACCCAGCAGTGGGATAGATATCGCTTCAGTAGCAAAGCTATTAGTGGCATTTGTGCTTATTTAAACAGGCATTGGGTTAAACGAGAATGCGAGGAGGGACGTAGAGGGATCTATGAAATTTATCAGCTTGCCTTAGTTACATGGAGGGATCATCTTTTTAAGCAACTTAATAAACAAGTTACGAATGCAGTCCTCAAGCTTATAGAACGAGAAAGAAACGGGGAACCAATCAACACCAGATTGGTATCTGGGGTTATAAATTGTTATGTAGAACTAGGGCTTAATGAAGAGGAACCTGGTGCAAAGGGTCCAAATCTTAGTGTGTACAAAGAAAGTTTTGAAAATGTGTTTTTGGAAGACACGGAACGTTACTACACACGTGAAAGTGCTAACTTCTTAGCACAAAATCCCATAACAGAGTACATGAAGAAAGTCGAACTTAGATTGCAAGAAGAACAAAAAAGGGTCCAAGTAAATCTACATGAAACCACAAGTGAAAGACTGGCAAAGACATGCGAGAGAGTGTTGATTCAGAAACACTTAGAATTGTTCCATTCGGAATTTCAGCAGTTGCTTGATGCTGATAAAGACGAAGATTTAGCTAGAATGTATTTATTAGTAGCACGGATCCCGGATGGTCTCGGGGAACTTCGGACCCTCTTGGAGCAGCACATTGCTTCTCAAGGGCTCGCAGCTATCGAGAAATGTGGAGAGAGTGCACATAACGATCCAAAAGTATACGTCAATACTATTTTGGACGTTCACAAGAAATATAACGCTTTAGTTTTGGTTGCCTTCAATAATGACAGTGGTTTTGTTGCTGCTTTAGATAAAGCTTGTGGTCGTTTTATAAATACAAATGCTGTAACAAGAGTTGCTAATTCAAGCAGCAGATCTCCTGAATTACTTGCTAAATATTGTGATTTACTTCTTAAGAAATCTAGTAAAAATCCTGAAGAAGCTGAATTGGAAGACACTCTAAATCAAGTTGTAAGTAGCATGGTATTTTGGAAGGTTGTAGATATTTAATTAATTGGATGTGTCGTTTTAGATGGTTGTATTCAAGTATATTGAAGACAAAGACGTTTTCCAAAAGTTTTACAGTAAAATGTTGGCAAAACGTTTAGTTCAACATATGTCTGCTAGCGACGATGCAGAAGCCTCAATGATCTCAAAATTAAAGCAAGCCTGTGGTTTTGAATACACTTCAAAGCTTCAAAGAATGTTCCAAGATATAGGTGTTTCCAAGGATCTCAACGAACAATTCCGAGCTCACTTGAAAAATTCTAATGAACCTCTAGATATAGACTTTAGTATTCAAGTATTATCTTCAGGGTCATGGCCTTTCCAGCAGTCATTTACATTTGGTTTACCTACAGAGGTATGCAGCTAGAATTTTATTTCGTATAATAGCAAATTACATTAATTCTTTTTTCAGCTTGAGCGTAGTGTTCATCGCTTTACTAGCTTCTATTCTGGACAACATTCAGGCAGGAAACTAAATTGGCTTTACAACATGTCTAAAGGTGAACTTACAACAAATTGCTTCAAAAATAGGTAAGTTAGAAATTAGTTAGATAAAAATTAATAAGTAATTTCAAAATATTATCTAATTAAATGTAATTCTATTTTCACAAATTGTCCTTGAATTTCAAGGATTCCTTTGTTTAGAAATTCATAATTTTTATTTCCATGACCGTCCATCTGGATGTATCCCAAAAAATAAACCTTCATTTTGTCTTTTCTTTTTAATTCGGCAGACCAAAACTAAACAGCGATGGAGGGGGACCCTGCAGAATCTTGGTCCATTAGCCCTCCAAAGATGTACAGATACAACCACACCCTGGAATTGAACCCAGGACTTAAATTCACAGTTTCCCACATTATAATATTCCTTAATTTTACAATTAAATATTTATAAAGCTACAATTAAGCGATAAAGTATAACTTTCTGATTAAAACAATTTTTTAGGTATACTTTGCAAGCCAGTACGTTCCAAATGGCAATATTACTTCAATATAATGTAGCAGACAGCTGGACCATTGCACAATTAGCAGAAAATACACAAATTAAAGTTGATTTCTTGACACAAGTCATCCAAATTCTTTTGAAGGCAAAACTACTCTCTTGCGAGGAAGACGATAATGACCTTAGACCAGACTCCGTAGTATCTCTTTATCTAGGTTATAAAAAGTAAGTTGATTTAGCTTTAGAGTTTTTTGAGGTTTACATGCTTATTTTCAGTAAAAAACTTCGTGTAAATATCAATGTTCCTATGAAAACTGAGCTAAAATTAGAGCAAGAAACGACACACAAACATATCGAAGAAGACAGAAAATTGTTGATTCAAGCTGCAATTGTTAGAATTATGAAGATGAGAAAAGTTTTGAAGCATCAACAGTTGGTTGCAGAAGTTCTTAATCAGTTGGCTACGCGGTTTAAACCAAAAGTTCATATTATTAAGGTGAATTTTTACAAACTTAGTGCATATATTTGTAATATTTTTTTTGTTTTTTTTTCAGAAATGCATAGACATATTAATAGAAAAGGAGTATTTGGAGAGAACTGAAGGCCAAAAAGACACTTACAGCTATTTGGCATGATTCACCATTATAAAAAAATCAATTTTCACAGTGTAATAAGAGTTATATGCAGCTTTTTCACTTGACTGTGTTTACACTCTACTTTGTTTACTTGCCGTAAGTGAAAACTTGTTACCTTTCGGTTGTCATACGTGTGCATGTAAACTCGGTATTGTATGTATAGTAAATACTTGTATATATTGTACTTTTTATCCATTAGTGATTTTGAAAAATATAAAAGTTATTTATCTGTAGCGAGGGCGTTTCTTTTTAAGACTATGTTTTATTTTTACTGTAACTATATTTTTTTGAGGTTTATTTTACGAAAGTTTTAAATAATTAGTGTGCTCTTAACGAATGTAATACAGACTTAACACTTCATTACATGAAACAAAGTGCAATTTATAATTTTTTTTTAATAAATATTGTTATTATTATAAATCGGCACCAACATTTGTTTTGATGTTATTAACAAATCAAAAGAACATGACTAACAGATTCAGTTAATGGAAAGCAAAACCTCTCTTAGGTTTAAAAAAGTTTTTTATCTGATATATTTGATCTGATTTTTTGTTCTATTGAAAAGTATTGTGATAAACATCAATTGTCTTGTAAATATATCTGAAAAGAATGATAATTTAATGTTGGTTTAGTTATGGTTTTTTTTAGAATGATTAGACTACAAACTGACAAAAAAGTAAATAATTATATTGCGATTTGATTAATTATATAATACTTCACGTTTCTGTTGTTTTTGTTGTAATTGCGTGATTTTTGTGACTTAAGTAATTTTAAATTAACTCGTGTAATTAAGTGTTAAGATTTTAACTAAGTTCACATCACTTAAGTTTTAAAACAATGTAAACTAATTTTCATATTTCTATTGAAAATAAATTTTAAAATAAGAATAACTTGTTTTATTTATACTTGTTTATCTGGAAAAACAGTTTTTATGATAATGTGCATAATAACTGATGAGGTCCATAGTGCTTGGTATACTTTCGGTATCTTCTGACAATGGTGTGGTCACTTATGGGTCATGTGTCATTCCACTTATCTCCATAGAAGCAATTTGGTTCACTAAAAAAATTTTGATATTTTGTTACAAAATGTACTTTAAGGAATAGTAAATATTCATAGCAAACAAAATTGAATGTGTTAAGCTTGTATGCAATGAGGTAACTAGACAGATGTATAGGGCCCAGACCTGAGGAAGGCAGTTGGAGTGCATACCAAAGAAGTATTAAAATTTCTCACAGAGGACACTTTGTAGGCCACTTACAACACTACCTGTAAGCCTTTGTTTGCCTGTCAGTTCTTTTCTAATTTTCTTTATTTACTAATTTTTATCTTTTCTCAGCACTTTTGTCCTATAAATATATCAAAACCATATCAGTCGTTCCTTCTGCACAATTTGTACTAATGTCTTTATGTTGAGTTTTTCCTTTTTTATTTAATACGAGCAGTAGAACTTCAGTTTAAGATCACCCTCTTTAGGGAATAGCGGTTTAAAGACGACCACTTTAAAGTCCTCCGCTATAAGTTTCAAAAGTAGAGTAGTTCTTAAAGGTCATCATAGATGGCGCTACTATTGAAAATCCAGTTTAAGAACTGTTTCAATATAGAAATCGTCCCTGGTTCCCGAATTCGTCGCTAAATTGGAGTTCTACTGTATTTTGTGAGGCAGGTAGGCAACTTTAAATTGGTATACGGTATAGAGTTGCATAATTACTGCATTCCGATGATATAACTCATTTTTTTATTGATGCCGAGAGTAAGATGGCTCTTCTTTTTCGGTTTTTTTAAAATTGAAATCGGTTAATTTTACACGAATAAAAAAAGTACAAATTACATAAAATTTGTTTATTGTAATTGTTTCTTGTAGCTGGTATCCAAAGTCAGCCAATATAATAATAAGTTGACCTATATCACAAGAAAATTTAGTCACTGATGCAAATACAAATGCACATATATAAATTCTGATTAATTCCTGCAACGGCACACTCCATTACTGCAACTGCCGCCTTTCTTCCCTAATACTAAACAATGAGCGGCGCATGCAGCATGATTTATTTTGACTCCCTTTGCTTCGGCACTCAAAAGATCGCAAGTTACTCTCTTCTGGCGAACTAAATTTTCACCTTAAATTTAAAAAAAATTGTATATTTTAAAAGAACAAATTTAGAGTTTTGCTTTAACTTACCTCCTTCAATAAATTCTTCATGAAGAGGAACGCAACTGGTACTGAGGATACAGAGAGCAAAAATTGCTGCGAACATTGCGTATTTATTCATTTTAAGTATTTTTTTTTAATACGATGGCGTTCTTCGTGTTTAAAGATCTTCTGGATCTACTGAAGAAATTATTAAGTGTTCGAATATATATACATAGATGCTCTTGGTTAAAAAAACCTGGGATTCACACTTCCCAAAACTTCTAGGAAAGCAGATAAAAAATGTAAATATTAACAAGGTATTAACCGCTTGGAACAATAGCATTCTGAAGGACTTATGGTGGGTGCTGATTTAATTGATATGCATTTCAGCATAAATCTTATTACCATTAAGTCGTGTGGTTATTGTAAATCCCCGCGTACTATTTAGTTAAATATTGATTATAAAAATATTACCTATTTTAAGAATATTTATTTATAAAAAGTATACATTTGATCAAAACACAAACAATTAATTATTATTTGCATAGACAAACACCTGCATCGTACCAAAACCACTTTTTACTACCCAGTATGAAACATTGTGCCTCGCAATCTAACAGTAGAACTCCTTCAATTTCTATGCTTAAGTCACCGTTCTTTTGATTCATTAGTAAATCGGGTGATACTGCAATAAAAAAAATAAACGTTGAAAAATATTTACATTAATTTTATTATTTTATAAATAACCTCTTTTCATAGCTTCCTCTGTAATAGGAATACACTCGACACTGATTATAGCGATTCTTATAAGAACTACAAAAACTATAAAAGACATTATAATTGTTATTTTAGTTAAGTCTTAAGCTAGTACTAGTGGTTAGATTTAACTGGGCGTGTTAGGAAAGGTTATGCTTTATATAGTAATGTACCTCTTAATAGCATATTAAATCGAAGGGGATCCCTAAGGCCCCGCGGTTATACAAATAACATCTTAATAGAGGACATTCCCGTTAAATTGTCTTAATTTACAGCAGAATTGACAACTTAGCAGTGAATCTTATTTTGTCAATTCCAAATTAAAAACGACATATTCATTAAGAGTAATCGCAGCCTGTAAAAGTCAAAGAAAATCAATATGAAGCATAAAAAACATTTAAAAATCTATTAATATTTATTGTAAATTATTCTATTGATATTTATTGTAAAACAACTACAAAACTTTCCATGTCAACAAACTAATTTCTGCACACACAAACGGCGGAACTAGTGCAGTAGCCTCCTCTTTTGCCCAAAGCGAGACAGTGAGCTGCACAGGCTGCGTGGTTAAGTTTGACGCCTTTGACTTCAATGCTCAAAATATCACAAGTTACTCTCTTTTGTCTCACGAGAAGTTGAGGTGCCTCTAAAATTAAAAAAAAAGAAAATAACAGCAATTAAAATCAGCAATTTTTTTTGAATAAATTACCTCCTTCCATAGCTTCATCCAATATTGGAATACACTCGACACTGATAATAGAAATAGCTATAAAAATAGCAAAAACTACACAAGATTTCATATTTATTTGTAAATTTCTTCTAGCTTTAACTTGAAGTTTGTATTGTACTGGAGACTTCAGAGAAGAGCGTGGATTATATAGCACTTCTTCGTTAAAAAATAAATAAAGGGATTTCCTAATGCCCGTAAATATCAGCTTAATGATAGGGTATTCCGAGATGATAACCTTTGCAAAATGTTTAAACGCAGAAGTGATAACACAATGTTGCCTGTATAAATAGAGTAATTTACCCAAGTACTGTTACAAACAGGTATTAATGTGAAAAATTTAAGATAAAAAGTTTCAAAATCGATTTCTGCCGACTGAGATCGAATTTTAAGAGGTACAAAATCTGAATAGTATAGCAATGGTTTAAATATAAAAGTATAAAGCATAACTAACATGATGAGATTTTCGATTGTAAATTTCAATTTTAATATTTTATGCGCGTTTCATACATCAAATTGTGATTAATGTGGAAAAATTTCAAAAAACTTTATCTTTTCGCTACCCTTTCATATTTGTCCCAGCCTGTGGTACGTATACCAGTGTGTTGCACGTAATGTCCGATAATTGAATGATTGAACTATTACGAAGTTTTTGTTTCTTGCCGCCAACCTATTTTCTATTCCTCTATTTCGTTTATTAAATGCAATCTATTGTTTCATTTTTTGGCCACAGAAAGCAGTGCAGAGGCCGTTGTGCAAAGAAGAATTACAACTTATCAACGAAGTATTATATGAAGGAGAACATATCTCGAGTACCCTACTAATATTATATGGGTAATTGTTAAAAATGCATTTTTAATTTTGATTAAATTTTCTTATCTAAATTCTGAAAAATTTTAATTCTCAAAGATTTTACTGTTTTTAATTAATATGTTTGACATATTTATTTAAAGTAAAGTCAATTACGCCCTTTCCATTAAATTTTATTAGTATTACCTTATTTTAATGTTAAGTTGGAATATGTTGAGTAGACTTGAGTTTAAGGGTAGGTTTGAATATATTTAGAGTTATTTTTTAAACCACATAATAGATTTTATTGGAATTTTAAAAATATATTAATGAAATGATATGAAGCAATGACTCAGAAGATATTTTAATTATAATATCTATTATTACGTTATGATAACTAAATGTTTTGAAGTCTATCAACTATTAATAATATAATAAATGTAAATAAAAAGAAAATTTATGCACACATGACTTTTAATTATCCTTAAGTAATCTTGGAAACTACATAATTAATGGATCTGTAGTTTTTAGTAGATATATAAAAATGATATTTTTATTGTTTCAAGATGTCCTAAAAATTAAAAAAAGTAATACCAATTGTATGATTTTTTTATAAAAACATGGGATTTTTCTCTTCGCAACCATTTAAATATATATTAAAAAAATTAAAAAACATATGTTCAAAAAATTTTTTTCTTTTAATTCATATTTTTTAAATAATTACCATTGTAAATAAAAGAGAATTACAGTTCGAGCTGTTACCGGGCAGCAATTGGGTTGGGTTGACATTTGCACTTCTATCAAAATGTAGAATATATAATAATTGGTGTGTCCTATCTAGGTATGCTCTATCCGTAATAAGAAGGACCAAGTTTGCGCATCGTAGTCCGACCTTTCAAAACTGAGGAGGGCTTAACATAATTAGAAGTGTGTAATACAAATGAAATCAATCTAAAGCATTACGTTCGATTGTTTTTTGAAATTGTAATAGTAATAATAATTTTATTGAACTGTCATTTATTTTTTTTAAGAATTAATTTACAAAAATATTAATTGAAATTGAATAGAAAAAAAATATTAACACTTCATTCTGATTCTGCAGAAGATGAATTGTAGTCAGGATGCCAAATTTTTTTCTTCCACTTTAATTACATATTCAACATAATTATTCCACTTTTCTGGAGTTGTTAACGAGACAACTTCGCTCAAAACTCTTTGATCGTCATCTCATTTAAAAGTGTTATTATTGGTTTTTATATATTTTGTATATATATATATATATATATATATATATACCAATTATACTCAAAAAATAACACGCCAACAAATTATATACAACACACTCAGAGTTTGAATTTTTTGCCGAGATTCTTGTACTAGTACTATTTAAGTACTTAAATATGGTTACGGCCACCCTTAACTTTCGAGAACATTTGGAAGCATGATTTTTTAAGTGACAAACCAATGTCAAAAAGTCCAGATGACAGCAGATTTTTTCGATCTCCTAAATTAAGGTATATTTTGAAGAAAAAAACAAAAATTTACCCATCTGGAATTAAAAATTTATGAAGTTACTGAAATTTAAAGTTTAAAAACTGAAAACTTGCTACCACGTGCTAGCCCTGGGCTTTAGTGGGTTGTATAACAATACAATGTAAATTTACTAGCAAATAAATATTATTATTATTAATAAAGGAATAATGGTCCGACGACCGTGGGCGTTACTGACCGTTTTACTCTTATTTTTGTGCATCATAAAAGCCCTTCTTGTAACGGAGAGAGTATAGTATAGAAATAGTATAGGGACATGATAGATACCATTTATAGAATAAGAATAAAAGAAGTGGAAGCTCAATAGAAAATATTGGAAACAATGGGAGTGCCGACAATCGAATCAGAT